>JAPZDV010000021.1:5043511-5078834 GCA_029814665.1 Acanthurus lineatus
ATAACACAAAGCAGTTGAATTTACTTAACAATTTTACTTCTGATATATACCAGTGTTAAAATTGCAAATAACAACAGCATTGCATTACATTTAATTGATAGGGTTATGTGCAAAAGTTTGCCATAATATTTTCAATTAAATCCAACATTTTATTTCTTAGAGTGTAGTTTCCATTGATATTACCACTGACAAATCTTTTATCCTGCCAATTAATAATTTATATAGTACAGCACAGTACAGTCAAAGTACAGACAAAATGCAGATGGGGAGTAAATCTGAAATGATAAACTAAGACAGTGAGGAACCAATGACCAGCATTTATGTCATTGATGGACAATCTTTACTGTGGCAATCGCAACAGTTTCTAGTTAGAAAAGTTCAATAACACCAACAATACCTTTGGCCTGCATGTTTTTTACTTGACCAGTCTACTGCAATAACATCGCAGAAAACAAAACATCACTCATTTCTTCATCTGTGAAGTAAAATAAACCTTGTGTGCTGCCAAAGACTGTAACGTTTTCATATCATGCTTGATAAAAAAATGCAGACTCTGTGCTTTACTGATCTTTAACAGTGATCAGATCTGCTTATCCTCTTTTTTGATCAACCATAAGTTTATAGAAGTTTATGGTTATAATGCTTTATAATAAGGCTTTACAGCTCCCATAAATTTGCAGTTTGGTCTCTTAGGAAACATTTTGTTTATCAAGGGACAAGCTGAGGTTCACAACTGTGACTCAGGTTTTTAGAGTCAGTAGAATGGCGGGTGAAGCAACGCCACAAACAACCAGAGTTTGGCCTCAGGCAATATATTCAGCACAGGCACCGTTCCTCATGTTGTATTTTTTTTTTAATGTGTAAATTTGAGGAATGTTTGTGAAAAGAGAGCCTCAGTGCCGGTGTCATGAACAATGTGAATGTCAACTTTTACTTTTACCATCAGGTGTCTGACAAGAGCAAAAGACCTCTGTGTGGGATTTGGAAAAAAAAAGAAAAAAACAGCAGTATTGCGTCAAAATACTGAAAAGTATCCAATTCATTATCATAACTGGGTAGAATGAATTTTGGCCAAAAGTTGGTGCAAAACAAAACAAGTATCCTTTCAAAAAACAACAATGCTGGGAACTGATTTGTTTATTGGCTTTTTTTCACATTTGACTCATTTTCAGCCAGTTTTTCTTTGTGGTTAAATAGGTGTTTGTCCATCATATTTTAAGCTTTTGAAGTCAAAAGTAGCACATCCTCTTTTCACGCAGGTCCCATGGGGTTTACTAATCTAAAAGCTTGTCCAAATGTATGTTTACTTACTCAGTACACAGTGGTCCGGTGGCTTAGTCGAGGTTCACATTTATTTCTGTGCTGAATTCCCCAGGCCATTTTTTAAGTTTTGTTTTGGTGTGTTTTGACCTCAGTCCGCCCTAGCTTGAACCTAATCAAGTGTGAGTATCTCCTGAGAATTTCCCCTAACTGTGGTTGGGAGTAGACACTGCAGATATTTTGATTTGTCAAACAAAAGGTTTAGCAAATAGCATATATAGTTGAGTTTACATCCAAATTTCTGGGAAATTTCAACCTTATATTCAGAAACTCTCCTAAAGAAAATGCACTCTTATGTTGCAGTGTACCTATATCAAATATGTATATAATGTAATTTTGCTTGAAGTTAAGCTAACTTTGACCTTTGAATCAGTTTCTTTGGCAAAAAATGCCATTCGTACAATTATCCTCATTCAATTATATTTTAACTCAAGGTAACAAGTTGTCAACAGGGGGCAGTAATGCCTCCCAGGATGTTGTCAGAGCAGCAGGGGGCACTTAAAGTAATCCTTTTGCAAAAAGGGGCTGTTGAGGTGTTCTCAGGGATGTTTGGGCAAGTTTTCATCACAGATTACAGACAAGGTCAGTTTGAACTTTCAGCCACTTACACAATAATGTTTTTTTTCTTATGTATTATTCATAAATAATATTTTATAAAAGCAATTCTTAACTAAAAAGTAGTCAGGAATAAGGAGGCATCACAACAATTGAAAGTCAGTTCAACATTTACACAGTCTTCTTAGGTTCTTCTGTCAACAACCTCCTCTGTATCTTCAACTCTGTTATGATGTCCATTGAGGCGACTGTGGCTGCTAAGCTTGTTTGCATTTCTGGACTTACCTGACCCTGGTTCTGTTGCCAGTTCTGCCCTGCTCCATAACCGTATTCTCCACTGGGTCCTGCTTGGCCATGGGTATTAAAAATCTCTTCCTATTGGCAGTCCAAAGCTCCTATGACAGTGGTGTTGAACACTTACACCTCCCTTGTTTTCCACTCAGATAGTGTAGTGGCTAACAGAGCTAATGAGTAGTTTTAATTAGAGTCAGTTAGAGGTTATTTAGAAAATCTCTGTATATCACCGAGAGTTGATGTAGAGCAGGAGGAGGGTGTCAGAGGCAAAATTATAAAGTGTTTTTTCGATAAATTTTGATCCAGTTACATCAGATCAGGGAAAGTGGTGGGTGTTTGAGATGTTAAGTGTTGTTTCCTACATGTTTCCCTAAGTCACCATGTTCAGTAACTGGCAATTGGGATGTAGAGTGATGGACACAGAGACATTTCTTACACAATTACAAGTCAGTGTACAAGGATGCACTGTTTTTACAAGGATGAATAAGCTCATGTGTTGCATGATGAAACTCAGAATGCACACATTTGTGTCCTTGTGACACATTGGTTTGCACAGTGGGAAAAAAAGGGGGTCATAAACATCCTAGACCGCCTCCAAAAGTGGTCTTAGCGATCACATCTCTAAACCCATTGAGAACACAATGGATGCATTCACACCTGTACACAGGGCTGCTCACTTGTGATCAAATCACCCAGGACGCATGGATATATCAGATGTCAACAGCCTCTCAGTGCTCTCGATTCTAAAGTCTGTATAGTTTTCAGTAGTGACAAATCGAAAAAAAAAAAAAAAAAGGAGAGGGGGTGTTCAGTGATATCGTGGCAGATGAAGAAGAAGCTTAATTTCAGATCCTGTCCACATGTTATTGTTTGTTCGTTTGTTTGTTTGGTTGGTTGGTTGATTGTTTTTTGGGTTTTTTTTAGCTCATTGGGAAACTAATGATATGCCTTGTAATTTTATACTGTCTGGCTAAATCAAATATGTTATTTGGCATTTAATTGAATTCTTTTATTTGATATAAGCAAAGTAATGATTAAAATAATGTTCAAAGAAGCAAAAAGCCTTTCATTTAATGGAGGATGGTTAGGGAATGTTGGTAATAGATATCGGTGCAATGGCATAAAAGAGGCATAAAGACCCATTGACTGAAGTGTTTACGTTCTGTCTGCCATGCTCTATGCCCTGATTTTCGCCTTGCAGTTCACTTATATAAAATGTTCTGTGTTTATGTTACACACCTCAATGCAATGAGGAGTATTTCACTATACACCTTATAAAAAGATCACTTTTCCTCTAGAGGTATAAAGAGGACATTATCAGTGTGATAGTTCACTCTTTTAGTATTATTCCTGGCTTATCTGTTACTTTTAAGAACAAACACTAGAGGATAAAGTGAACATATCTTGCTTGGTCTGTTCACTGAAAGCTGCTACACATTGCATTTTATGTCACATTTCCAATATTTTAGAGGAAATAAACTGTGTTTTGTTTCCTGTTGCAAAGATTGCTTGTCTGCAATTTCCCCAAATGTCATAGAAAAAGCAAACAGAGCTGCAGCTCTGACAACAGATTTGAGTACCAATGAGTCAGTATTACTGTCATCTGTATTGTTAAAGGCCCATCAAGTCACACTTGCTGTATTACTGAGTTATGCACAGAGATGGGCAGTTTTTTATTTAATATATTACATCTCAATTCAGTACTATTTTGTTATTTATATTTTGCTGGGCAGAAAAAATAAGATTTAAATAAAAAATACTTGAGTTGTGTAATTCAGTTAGAAAAATCACATCTCATTATATGTCCAGTCCAATTTTTCTTTACAGTTCAAATTAAGTTTAAATTTCCAATATAAACTGACAACATCACTTTTGTTGGGTGTTTTATCCTGTACCTCTGCAGCATTGTGTTAAGGGTGACCCGGCAGTTGCATACCACAGGAGTATTTAAAGTTAGCCAACTTAAAATACAGCAATGTCTCTCCGTTCCTTGTTGTGGGTCATAATTCACGTCTGCTAGCTTTGAACTACAGCTCTATCAATAACTCTATAATGGCTTTACAAATTGTGTCATTTAAATGTCAAAAAAAGATTAACAGATTAAAGAAAAGATGGAAAAATGCAGCAAAAATGTTGTTAGCTTCTCATCTCGAGGTATACCTGATAGTGTCACAGATGCAGAGCTTCTGACAGATGTGTGACCCATCACAGTAAAGTAGTTCCATTCGTCAGCATCATACAACTTTGTCTCCCCCACTCAAAACCACACAACCATCATCATGACTCTGTCCTTTACTCTGCCACTATTGATACCAAACAGACAGTTCAAAAAGAAAGTGAGAAAAGCCCCCGAATGTATATAGTTTGTCTCAAATTGTCTATTTTCCAATTAAGTGAAAGCTGGGGCTTATATCTGCTCTCATTTCAAGGCTGCCACTTTTATTTAGGCCCCCTGTGCCGTTATCTTGATTCCTGCATTTTGTTTTAATGAAACTTTGGTTGCTACAAGTTAGTGCACTGCATCAATCACCTCAATTAGGCGAGAGGGAGCTTCGGTTATAGTGTGCATTCTTTATCCCTCTGTGTTTGTGTTTCATTAGGGACTGTAGAGGGATTTGTTTGAGATAAAGTAAACTTAAAAATGCTTTACATCTTGATGTCCTGTAATTACTTTTTTGCTTCTTATTTTGTATAGTTTACACACTTTTTTAAATGTTGGTGGCACTAAATTTGTCTGTCTTGATGTTATCATTGTAATTTCTGTCGCGCTACACCTTTGCTGTTTTTCCTCCCTCTCTCTTTTGCTACTGTTAAGCAAGGCCATTCAGCAGATAGGAGACACAAGCCCAGTGTGAGATAATCAGACCTGTCTGCCATCCGCAAAGAGCCTTGTCACAATCTCTTGTCTCAGCCATATATCTGGCCCTCCTCAAATGACTGCATGCTCTTCTGTTTTACATCGAGCTGTCGGTATCTACCAACAAGGTCTCCTGGAGGTCTTATGAAGGAGACAGCAGCAGTTCTACAGTAGAGTTTGTGGATGAAAAGTGGGAAAAAGACAGGAGTACTGAGGTGTGTGTGTGCCTGTGTGTGTGCACGTGCGTGTGGGCGTGTGCGTGTGTGTGTATGTGTGTGTTGAAAGAGCTGAGCGAATGGCTGCCAAGCTGATGTCAGCGTTAGGACTTAATCTAGCAGCTATTGGCAGTGTTAGCTGCCAACACTGATCACTGGATAATTTGACAGTTTATTGTGATAAAAATGTTACAGGTGACACATTCTGACTCTTTAATTTAATACTGGATGATATGTACACCAGTTAAAGCAATAGCTCCACATTAAGGGGGTGGAAAAAACACTTATTTGCTTCCATGCCAACAGTCAGATCAGAAGAATGATATTTCATTGATACAAATTCTGTTTGTTAAATATGAATTTGAAGTCAAGGAAATTGAGATTAGCTTAGCATAAACACTGAAAACAAGGGAAAAACAAGTCTGACTCTCTTAATTTGACATAATCAGTTTACTAGTGCCTCTGAAGCTTCATTTCGATGTTCATGTTTTAGCCTTGAGCAGTGTAATCTGAGGTGTTGTAGTAACTGCTTTGACCCCTCAAACAAGGGGGGGTCATGTGCCCTGATTAGGATTTTTGGGAAAATGGGATCAGCACCAGTCACAAATTACGAGGTCTATCCAAGCCTTGTGGTCTATTATAGAACAGTTTCATTTATTTATTTAACTATTCTTAACAACAATCTGTATTAAAAATAAAAATAAGAGAAAACAAAAAAAAGTTTTTATTGTTTTTGTAGTTTTTGTTAATATAAACACTGTTGAATTGTTGTAGAAAATGAACTTTCTTATTGTTAAGCCCCATATAATGCAATTCCTTCAGATCCTGAGTGTGTCTGTTTCTCACAAGCACAACTGAACCGACTGTGGCTGCACTCTGAAATATATTAGCATTGTCAACTTGCTGACTTTTCTGCTTGATTTCGCTACTTTTCAGAGCCCATTTCAGCTTTAATTCTGATAAAAAAAACAACTAGTTGTTTATTTTTTAAGTTTTACCTAAACTGTTTTTCACATTCTCTATTACTACTTTAATTCATGTAGACAATTCAAGCACTTCTTTTGATTAAGCCATTATTTCTTTCATATATATGATGTCATTAAAATGTTAAGTGATGCTAATAGAATAACAGACACAGGGTCAGCAAAACCAGCTTGATGTGCATTGAGAAACAAGCTAAACATTTCGAACACAGATTTGATCCTTTGAAAAAGACTTAACATGTGTATTGTGATGTTAAGTTTCATTCACTAAAACAAAAGAACAGGTTGTTAATCTGAGTGGTAGGTCATTGCAAACGATGAATGATAAATTGACCCACTACAGCTCTAACACTTTTTGAAACCGGATCCCAAGGAGACACTGCAACTGTAGACCTGTTCTATCCCATAAAGTGTGCACCAAACATTAATCTGCAAATGTTTTGGCTAATAAAGCCTCTAAAAGAGAGTAGTGTAGTCTGCAGTATTTAAAAAATAATACTGTATATGCAACAGATGTCAAACTATGACTCAGGCTGCTGCAGGCAATGTAAAAATGAGAACAACAAGTAAAAAAACATACTCCAACACAATACTTAATGATTTTTTTTTCTTGAAGTGTTCCTAGACCTTATCCAACCCAACACAAACACATAATTACCTTCCTTTTATATTTCCATCTGCATTGCTTTATGGGACCATTGTGTCCATCAAAGCTATCTGACTAACTTTAGAAGTGTACCAAAATCCTTGAGGAATAATTTAACAGGAAATCCATTGTCTTCATACCTGAACTCTTTTGACCTTTGGAATCATTGTGCAGAGTTTTTCTGTCACACACGAAGCACGCAACCACAAACACAACCTCACCAATTGGAAATACTCATCTGTATTGATGATTGGAGTTGTGTTGATTTCAGTACTACATGTGCCTTCTTCTAGACTGACATATTGATATAGTAATATTAACAAATGTATTTCAGGATAAATGACTTTTTCCACAGAATTACAAATTACAGAAAAAAAATAAGCTTCACAAATGTAAGTCTGATGCACACACCAATACTTGAAATTCAAACATCGGTGGTACAAACCATTTATCCTCTTCATCTGACAGTGAGAGTGGTTACACATAAATGTTGTATCCTTGGTGCCAAACTCCATCATACTCCATCATACCCCTAGCTACTGTAGCCTACTGCATTCCTATTGTTGCTCCTCTCTTCAGCTGCAGATATAAAAACTATGGTGGACTGGAAAATGTAGGGAGTTTTACACTGCAGTGACAGGCTCTATTAACAAAATATGAACTTATTTTGTCAAAGGCTTGATAAAATAAGTTTATTTAAATGGAAAGGTGATGCACTGCAGGTTTTAATTTATGTAGCAGAAATTCACAACTACATATAATACTGCCCTTATGAGGCACATGTTTTTTTTCAACAGAGAATCATCTTTAGCCAGCCAGATGTTTTTTTCTGCTCACATGCACATGGGTTTGATGGTGAGATTTATTGTGACCACGCAGTTTTAAATCAATACAGTCTGCAATTATGATCGGATCACAAGGACTGAACAAATATTAAACAGCTGGTCACCGTACTCCACTGTTATATGATAGCTCTCCTGTTTTATGTAGCTAAATTATTAGCTAATGCTAATGTTAAATGCCACATTACTAACTTTGAAAACTTGGGAGAGTTATACCTGTTGAGAGCAACTACCAGACTCCTTGTTGAAGGTGACCTACAGGTAGATGAACCGTCATTAAACTTTGTGACTGAGAACTGGCAGGGTAACTTTTGTTTAATATTTACCTCCGATAATACATAATCTCAATCAAATGGACTTAGTACAAGGGAACTGGCAGGCTATCTTCAGTTTGTCTCTACTTTATTGTGACAATTGCATATCATAAACATCTATTCTATAGTCTAGATAAGTTCGAGTTTGCAGTGCATGTGTGTATGGGTCCTTTGAGCAAGTGGTATTTATAGAGTCGTAAAATAGATGTAAATGGGACACAGCTCACATCTTTTTTTCAGTTTCCACCTGTTTTTGGGAAGCAAAGCTGTAAGTCCCTTTTACAAATGCAGTGCAACCCAGAACTTGTCCACACATTAACTGGAGGAGCTGTATGTGAGGATGCATGTGTGAATCAGAGTTTAAACTGACAGTTCACTGGTTCAAAGTCCTTGTAATGTCTGATTGAGGCCACGTGTGAACAGATGAGGGATGTGTTGTTTGCCTCCTTTATCATGTTTGATGTGCAGTAAACAAAACTTTTGTGTCATGTCCTGCCTCCAGGCTACACCCATCGTCTAATTGCCTAAACCGAACACAGAATATCCAGAGGTGAGAATGCCTGTCCTGTTGACCTGTCCTGTAGTATGATACACTTCTGAAGGGCAACTTTGAAAAATGCCCGGGTCAGATTGTCTAGGAATTCATGCAATAAAAAACAGCCTTTGATTCCCCTAATTAAAATGGTTTCAAAACGTGCCTTACCAGACATTTGCTTGAAACACTAAGAGGGAAGAAGTAAGAAAGAAAGAAGGGGCTGGAGGCTCTTTGCTGAATGACACTTTTAAGATTCTCTAGGAAAAAGCTTTTTGTCAGGTTTATGTTTTACCAGAACATAACTCAGTAACCCTAGTAATGTGCTTATGGCCAATGGTATACTCTCAAACTTTACTCTCGTTTGTCGGTGCCAAAAGTACAAAGGTAAACACTGTCACATGAGTCTGGCTGTGGTGGAGAACCTATGAATTGGCTGCTGTCCTCTACAACCTCCTGTGTTGTGGAAGGCAGAGAGGCCTTGGGTGAAATAATTAGCTGCCCTCCCTATTGATTTTTATAGAATATTGTTCTGGCTTTGTGATTGATACCACTGAGAAAACAAAATACCCCTCATCCTCAAAATTCCAATGATGAATGGCTGTCCTTTACCTGTTTGCCTAGGTTTCGAATGGGTCTTCAAAATCCAAACACAGACCACTGTAGCCAGCCACCAGCTGCCATTGCATCATTTATTTCAGGCTGTGAATGTCAGCCTCCCTGACGGCTGGATTTCAACAGAATGTGTGGGTGCAGTAGGTGGTGGGGAACTGGCTTTATTTCGGTGTGACCTGTTCTAGTCACATCTGGAAGACACTCACTCTGAGTTCTTGGAGCACCCCCTGGTTATGAGACCAACCACTGCACCCATTCATCCTCATGATTTATGTATTACCCAATACACACTAAACCAGGGTATAGATTTTTAGCATTAGCTCATGAACGATCAAACCCAAACCCTTACCATAATAAAATGCCCACATCAGTAAATGCAAATGTGACTGGAGCATGTCACATCTAACAACACATGTCAGAGCAACTCATGAGAATTAACATCAAGCATAGTTTAAGCTGTTAGAAAAATCAGAAAAAACCTGTTCACATGTCAAATATCCAGATATCCAAATTAACAAGACATTAAGACCATGAAACCAAGGAGCAAAAAGTCCCCAGTCTTGCCCAGGACTCCCTTTTTTGACCCTCTCTCACCATGACAACTTGATTTCCAAATATGGGCATGATGTGTATTAAAACATTTTCATTGGCTAGAACTCAGATGTCTCTAACTGCTAACCACTTGACAAACAAAGTTGGTTCAAGGTCTTTTTTTTTTTTCAGGAACTGTGACCCTTTCTCTTGAGTTTAAGCAGAACTGTGATGTTTAAAAAGCCCTTTTTGTCCTTCCTGGTTTTCGTTTTGCCATTTGACAAAATTGTTCAAGCATAAATGTTTGTTTATAAGATCAGATATGCAAATGATGTGAATGAGTGACTTTTTTTTTTTTTTTTTGGTTTTACTGTGGTAATGTTGTACTTCAGCTCCCTTTTTTTCTTTCTTGTCACCATCTGTGGTGCGAATCACTCATTGCTGTGGTGTTTCTGCACTGCTCCTGGCAGTGAGACATCAGCTGTCAATCAGTGTGGGTGCTAATCTGACGTCTCCTTTCTTGGATTTTCACACTTGATGAAGTTTCTCTCTGTGCAGTTGGTGTTCTTTTCCAGCTACAGTTCTACTTCTGTTTATTCTGAACAAATGGGAAATTTAAACCTCTTCACTGCATGCGCTCCGGAGAATTATTCACAGATGTAAGAGACTTGCCAGATTGCTTTCAACAGTGTGCAACGGAATGAATCGTGGCTTTATTATACAGTTTGGTTTCAAAGCATTTGAAGAATAAATGTTTTATTAAGGCTACTCTGCACTCCAGAACATTAGATTTTAACTGAAACAATTACTATGGTTAAAATGGAACTCTCAGTTTTAATTTGAGTGTGTTTACAGCCATGTCCACATCAGCACACACTTCCCTGATGATGCTTCCATCCTCCTGCCTTTTTTTTGGGCCTTTTTATGCCTTCTGTTTGGTCTTCTCAAGTGGACGATGAGCTGGATTGAGAGCTGGTGTATTATTTGGGCCATCGAGGATTAGACCCTCAGAGTGGCTTAGCTCCCATGCATGTGAAAAATCTATCGTAAAAGGCACATTTTGTTTTTTTTTTCTTGGCTTTAGAGAAGTATTGTGCTACTATAACAATCTTGATTCAACTATCAGTCCACTTGCTCACTTGATTGCCTTACTCTCTCTCTCCATCTTCATCTCTTATTCTTTACACTGACATTACACACCAAATCATTGTGCACAGCTTGAAAGTGACATAGAAACAGTGACAGATGGACATTGCTCCAGTGGAAGATGACAAAATGTTAATGGAGATGCCATTACAAAAATTGTATGTGTATGGCTGTGTTTCACTTACTGACTATTCGATGTTAAATGTTCTTTGCCTTTGTAATGAAGTCTATAGAGCTGAACCTGTTTGCATTCTGTTCAGTTCTCAGCTAGCATTTTCCACTGGGTCCTGCATCCCTTCAAGTGTGTGTACAATTTAAATAATCATATTAATTTTAGGCAAAATAGTTACATAACGTTACATGAACAGATTTTAAAACAGCAGATAAATGTTTGCATAAACAATGTCTGTTTAGTCGAGTGAAAAATCAGCCAGCTCACCTGGTATGTGATGCAGTAGTCTTTCCTTTCTGTGTCCAAGGTGTTCTTGGGTAGATGGGAAAAAGGGAAAAAAGCAAGATAGAAATATAGAAAGATTCTGATGTGTTAGCCATGTGGCATTTGTGCTGAGAAGAATAAAGGGAAAGTACGTCTTGGGGTTTTTTGTTTATTTTGTTTGGGCTTTTTTTGTTTTTTTTTTTTCAAATTAAACAGATGATTGCACCTGGAGTTTGAGTGCGCAGTTTCTTCCCTATACTGGAGGTTTTTTTTGTTTGTTTTTGTTTTTGTTTGTTTGTTTGCAGCCACAAAAGAAATAATGGAACATCTGATATATCACACTTACGGTCAGCACCATCTCTATCATGTGCTCTAATGTAAATGTCTAATTGCTGGTTCAGATAAGATTGTTCTAGAGCTCCTTGTACAATTATCAGACCAATACTGTCCTGGATTTAACAAAATAATTAATTAAAAAAGCAAACAAATAAACAAACAAACAAACAAAAAAAGACAACAAAAAGTGTCTAACAAGTGAAGCTGCTTACATAGACAAAGGGTGGCCTTGGTTAAACTTGATCTACATAAGACCAAGCAAGTTATATAACAATAACAACAATAATAAAAGCATTATAGTTGATATGTCATTTGGTAACAGTTCATCAATGTAATTTAAAAATGAAATGGAGTCTGTTGCAACCAGTGGGAGCAAAACAGAAACTGACAGTAGTTGGCTTCACAGCTCAAACACACTTGCATGAAGACAACTTGATGTATTACTGTACAGGCAATAAAAGCTTCCGAATAAGAGCAATTCATCAGTCCATGTATATGCCAAAGTTTGAATGAAATTTTGTACAAAGATAAACATCTGGTGACTAAATTCTGTTTTTCATGGTGCTAAGATGAAGTTCAGATGTGCCTTTGCAGGAAAAGAATGTAAAATCCCTCATGTTAAGGATCATCTGGTGTGCTGTCTTAAGAAGGCCAATGAGTCTATAAAACTGTCATACACAAATAGATAGCCAGTGTTGTAATGAGTAAAAGTCTACATCAGCTGATGATGTTTCATAATACCTTACACTGATAAGTAGGTAAGTGAAAGCTTGAAGCATGACATTTATTTGAGTGCAGTATTGCAGTTGATTACCTTAATGCTTACACTTAAATGTTAAATTAATTCCTCTTTTATCTATGTCAACTCAGCACTTAAGTAATAATACCTGACTATCTTGCACAGCACTAATAAGCCTGCTCTTAGTGACTTTTGTTACCTGTGTGCAGATTATCTATTATTAAACAGTGACCAGCTTCCCACATAAATGCTTTGTGTGGCTACTGTCCAGCCACACAAGCCACATCTTCAGAGGGCCCATCACAGTGCTAACAGGGTTGGATTTGTTTATCTGTGTCCTAGCAGGTTGGATGTCCAACAGTCCTCAATGTGGAATGTCACTGTCAAAATACATTTATAAATAGATTTTGGCCCATTGCTGGCACTAAGGCATTATGTAGTCCTGGAGTCCTGGCTGGAATTTGCCATAGGGCTGAATCTGAAAGCTTTTGCAAATTCTGCCTTGGCTGATGGGACACAGTCGATGTTGTCTGTTTCCTGTGGAAATGGCTGTGAGGGATTTTTATGAAGGTTGCTTAAAATAGGTTGATTTGATATTTTTCCCTACAAAAGAAGAGGGCAACTTATATGGCAAAAGTGGAGTCTTGGTGGGGACTTAAATAAAACTTGACAAGCTAAGTATATGATTTGGATTTTGACTATTATTATAGATTAGGTATATGTAATAGGTCTGTATGCAAATGCAGATACTACACTCTGCAGTCCTGAAAGCTAACAATTTAATTATTTAGCTAAATATTTATATTGAAATCATGATGGATAGAGGTAGTGCATACAAATCATGGTCATTATGACAGCAGTAACTCCTGAGCTAGGCTATAGTGAACTGACGTAACTAACACGTAATTTTGGTTCTGGCCAAGGCTAGCTAAGGTAGCTGCAACTAACTTTTACCCAACAAAACGGGGTAGGTATGGTAGGAAGGAGCAATGGCAGAGCCTACCAGTTGCCTTGTGCTTACTTCTCATGCTGGTCTTAGTGAAATCTGCTGTAAAGAAAAAAGTGTCATGAAGCTAATGAGAGTCAAGTTACCCCATAATATCATCAAAAACATCTTTCTGAGCCGGGCTGAGAGGAGAGGAAGTACAGGAGGAAGACTGGATAGGAAGTGAAAGACAGAGGAGTAAAAATAAAGATATGGTTATAGATCCTGCCTTTTCATTTTGACAGCTAAAATACAAAAATGAGGTGAGTGACAAGACTGGTAGCTGAAATGCTGTTAATTATTAAAGACTGGAGAGGAAGGAAGGGAATGGATAGAAAGAATCAGGCAGTGGTGGTGTGTAAGTTGGTGTTTTAGTCAGGAGAAACCACAAAACAAATGAAAGAAAGAATATCAAGGAATTTAATGTCATTTGAAATCATAGGCACTTAAACCACTTAGACCATGGCACAATGTAGATCTGTATCTGGTGTTTTGAACATGAAAGGAAACTTCCCCCCTCAAAGGCAACAGAAGTAATAAGGAAGGAAGTTTGATGTTGGGGTGACATCATGAGGAAGAAACTTCTGAGCTGTAGGTCTGACTGAAGATGGCCAGGCATCCATGCTGCAGGGGGTGAAGAGGTCACGGTGGGTCACAGTGTCCTCATGGTGCTGAAATGACAACTGAATAACAGCAGACAGAGAGAGCGAGAGAACACTTTGATGGTAAAAGAATGAGCAGGTATTCCTATGATTTAAGAAGGCAGGTGCAAGAGGATAGTCTGCCTATCAAAGCTTTTGCACCTAAACTTAAATTTTACGTAAACTCTCAAATTACAGAAGGTCTACTTGTACTTTACTTTTGTGCCTTTTTTAGTTCTTTGCTACTTTTTATTTTTACTCTACTATATTTCAGAGTAAAGTATTGTACTTATTGCTTCATAACAATTGTCTGACAGCTTTAGTTACTAGTTTATAAGTTAATTTTTTGTAATGCAAAGAAAGTAGTTTGTAAAAAACAAAACAAAACAAATGTTTTGCTATAAGTAATCTATCCAGCAGTTCATGTAAGTACAGCAGAACCACTGATGAATAAATTTATCATTTGATAAAAAATTGATAGACAACTTTTCTTAAAGTTGAATGGAAAACCTTCCATTGTTTCAGCTTTTCTCTCCCTTACTTAGTTTGTCCCTATAATTATTGTAAAATTTATTGTCATATTGATTCATCAAAAAAATCTCCCAAAACAAACAGTGTGGAGCTATCACTTTGGGATCTGGGTAATTGTTACAACATTTCTTACTATTTTCAGAATTTTTTCCAAACAATGGATTAATGAAGACAGTAATTAAAAGATTAATCTCTAATGAAAATAATCATCAGCTGTGTTACAATGCTACTGAAAATAGTTTGAAATGAGCTCCATCAAGGCAAATCACAACAGTAAAATCCTGTTTTTTCAAGAACATATAAGACTTAATAATCTGATCCTAAATCTTATGACAATGTAACGCTGATGACATTTAATGCATGAGTATTTTTAGTTTTAATACTTACTTCGGTAAGTGTTTTGTAGAAAATAGGCATAATATTGTTTTGTTAAGCCAAGAGAGCAGGGTCCCTATGACATTACATGAGGAGGCGTTGTGTTGTTGTGGCTCTACTGAAGTTATTAACTTAACTTGGAAAAATAAGAGAAATGATTAATGGATTTTGTTTGATAAAAAGGTTTGCAAATGCAGACACAAAACTAAGACTGACAACTTACTTTTATTTGACCCATCACCTCCAACTGTAAATATATTTACCTTTTTAAAATGAACCACAACATCTTAGCGTGGACCAGCTGGTTGTAGGAAGCTAGCAGAGCTCAACTGTAAAGACAGCTGATCAAAAGGAAGTAAAGGGCGAGTGATCTTGCTAAGGCGGCTAGTTATCCACATTCACACCCACCCAGACAGAGAACATTAGGGCACTATTCATGTCTAATACCACACATAGGGAGAGGCACAAGGTCACAAGCCCTCTTTCTTCAGAGTGAGGATTAATCATAAACCAGGGTTAGTGTAACATGACATAACACACATAGAAAACATTCTGATTTTATTCACATACTTTGACACTTTCAATACAGGACTTTTTATAGTGTGGTATGCAGTCCTTATCTCAAGTAAAACTCTTAATGCTTCTTGAAAACACTGAAATTGAGTGAAAAGTGTGAGGAAATTAGATTTTGGTATAAGAGAATAAGTTAAAAAATTCAGAAGAAGAGGAAGAAAAAGAAGGAAGACAAGTGACAAAATATTCAGAGGAAGGCTTGCAAAAATTTCTAATACAGTTTTTTAAGTTCATCAGTTGGTACAAAATTTTATCAGTTGGTCTGCACCGTAGTTTATTACAGGAAAAGTTAACATGGTCAAAATACATGACACTGAACCGTCCCCTTTTTTCATTTCATTGTTAATTATTTTCTGTTTTTTTATGATACATTGACCACTGAACTGGAAATGTCCTCCGATTTCATTTTCAGAAATCTGGTCACCTTGTAATTGCTTCTCTTTTTCTTTGTGAGGCAGCACTCTTTATCACACAAACCAATTTTTCTGCTTTAAAATGTTTTATTCCCCTGCTGCAGAAATGAGCTAATTGTTTTTCAGTTGCAGCAGGTGACATTTATCATTTTCTTTGTCAGATTCAGTTATTCCCCACCTCAAAATTTCAGCAGGATTCATCAGTCATGCCCACAGAGAAGAAACAGTCAGGTTTCAGGCCTGGCTTTTATGGAAAGGTCGAGAGATTTGTCTCTTCCTCAAGTGCATTTTCTCTTCTCTGGTTTCTGAGGAACAGTGAGCTGTGATGTTAAAGCCGGGCCTCTGCCTCCACTCCATCATGGCAGACATCTCAATCCGTTTCCACTGTTAGCCTTTTATACTGCGTTTACAGCAGCATGGGTTTTCAATACCGATCAGTCATTGCTCCTTTCTCCTTCATTCATCACTACCTCCTTCGTGCTATCTTTCTCCTTCCTCCTCATCCTTTTCTCTTTTGTAGTAATATACAATTACTCCCTGCCTTCCTACAATGCTTCTTTCCTTCTCCAGTCGCAGGCCAGTCTATCCGTCTCTGCTCCAGCTTTTCCTCCCATCGCCTTTTTTTCCCTCCTTTTCTTTTCCCAAACCTTTTTTCCTCCCCCCCACCATTTATTTGTTGAGGGGCTGAGTGTGGCTGGATACTGGTTATCTTTCCCTGATTGCACAGAACATGGATGAATGATACCAAACCTTGTTCTCAGTATGCTTTCACTTGTAATTATGACTTAAAACATTAATAATGGAGGCAGATGAATAGAATAACATAGACTTTGAGTGAGGCATTGGAGATCCTTATTTTCCCATAAATCCAATGAAAAATCTAAAACCTGCTCAGTGCATCATTACTGACATCTGAATATTTTTAGCATTTATTTCTTTAACTGATCTAAACCGGCAAATGAAACTCTTTCTTATACACACTGTAACCATTTAGTTGATAGCATTGTTACATAAGTAAAGCAGATGCACAGCTGTTTATCATTTTGGTGATGCTCTTCACCACCGTTGCAGCCAAAAACAGAGGGATTTGTATGATGGGGTTAACCACTATAATGGTAAGTGAATTTGTTTATCTTCCTTTCCATGGACACGATCCAAAATATGCATATTATCCTTATACGATTAATATTATGCTCGTCATGACTTTCCTACATGAAAGGCAAAAAGTCTCTGAAAAGCTGGAGACACATCTCTAAATCTATGGGATGAGATGTACCAAGTGTCTCCACTTTCTCCCGCTGTACTAAAACGAAGCCAAAATATTAATGATGCGGGTGCTGCTATCTTGCACTGGCAACATCATTTGGATTCTGCACAGTTAGTGATCAGGGAATGGGAATCAGGGGTTAGGATTTAGCATCAAATTACCAACTAAAACCAAAGTAATCAGAAAAATAAACACTTGAACATATACCAACATGAAGAGAACTACATAAAATGACAGCAACTGTGTTTGGGGAAAATGTATTTGACATGCACTTTGATATTTTAGATTTTCCCATGTTGAACATCTTTATTTATCTCAATGTTTCTCTTTAAGGGCAAAAATTCTGGCTCTACTGACTTACAAGCTCCTGCCCACCACAGATACACTAGACTCGCTGATGAAAGAGCAACGTGCCTCAGGATGGCTAACAGTTAGCACAAAGGAAACATTAAAGAGATCCATCCATATATGTTTGAGCTTTGGTCACCATTTGAATTTTAAAATTGCAGATGTATCAGGATGGTAAGTAATTTAGCATCTTCTATTTGTTTTGGTTGTTTGCATGATAAATGATACCTCTGAATACAGAACACTCCACATTCCAATATTTCCACATTTCACATTGTTTGTTTTTTCTTTGCCTTTCCTTCCTTCCAAACAAGCACTGCCATGCATGACTGCTACCACATCAACAACAAATATCGATGTATTTTGAAAGGTGTCAGTATCAACACTTCCTTCAGGTAGCTAAAGTAAGCTAATTTTTCATTTTCATGAAAGGGACAGGGCTAGTTAAGTTATAATAGTACTTAAAAGTGTACAAGCACAACAATTTGACATGAACTTAATGTTTGTCCCAGATTTCTGTAAACAACAGACAGCACCTCTTTGTAGTGTAATTCTGTCTTTCCGTCCCTTTCTCATTTCTGCCGGTTTCATCATGTCACATTCTGCATTGCTGAGCTACCATTAGGTCCGGCTAAATATGTAAAAACCCGGACATTACACTTTCAGGATCTACTTTGCACCATTCTAGTGAGAACATGCTTAACGAACATCTGTGACATTTCTTAGTTCATGTCTTAGTTCTGAAGTAGATTTGATGTGTCATACCTGTTTTTAAGTGACCAGGATAAACTACACAATAAATATTACAGGGAGGTTAGTTAAGGAAGTCCCAGGCTCCTCAAAGAAGGCTTCTGGTCACAAAACTCATGAGATGTTATAGATCATGCCACTGAGAGTAAGTACTGATGAGTATTCGACGGTTAACATTTAAGAATCTGGTTTCTAGATAATGATCTGATATCTCCCCAAAAAATCCTTTATAAAATGTTGGTAGCTGTTGGTTCATGCAATGATACAAACTCTTACATGACTGCACACACAGTCAGTAAATAAAGCTCCAGCTTCAAATTCTTACTGTGTGTGCTATGCAGTTTATCTGAGATGAGAATCTTGATATTCTCCTTCTCTGCTGTCTTGACAATTTTTGGTTCCTTCTTCCTTAAGTAGCTTCTGCTTAGTGATTAGCGGCTTAAAATAAACTTTTGTGTGACTTCCCCCATTTTATGGTTCCTTAAACAAAATGACTAAATCATATGGATGATTAATATGAGACTGACAGATGTGTTGTCTGTACAAAAGCTGCATGAGCCCCCCTCTCCCCATTAGTTTGTTTAAATTACCTTGATCTGATGTATACACACTCTTTTCTGTTGGGTGCCCTGAGCACTGGAGTGTGCATTTATTTATTGTCTCTCCATCCTGATACACACACACACACGCACTAGCTGAAAGTTTAACTCCGTCTGGGGTAACACTGGCAGCCTTTCAAAATCATATGCATTCATTTTTAATTAAATCTAAACTTAGGTGTTTTGCTGCATAATATTTCACACACCCCAGGGACGCTAAAGAGTTCAATGTTTAATTCATTTTTCGTTGCTCAGCCTTGAGAGTGGTCGTCTTCACATTATTTTTAGCTGAGCTGAAGCTCTCTCAATGTCTTACTTTTTTATTTGGAAGTTAATGCTTTTTTTCTCTTTCAGGTCCACTGAATACAAAATAATTTTTCATTAACAATCAGTGGCTTTGTTTGTAAAAAATGAACATTATTTGCCTGGTTTGTTCATAATTGTTCTTAAATGGGATAATTGTTCAGTTGCAATGCAACTAGTAGTTTTAGAGCAGGGGCACCCATGACATTGATCGTGATCTACCAGTTGATCACAAAGGTAATCTGGGTAGATCGCATGGCATTAAAAAAATCCATCCAATCCAATCCAATCCGTGCAGACCGGAAGCTGTGCGCCCTATTTCAGAGCAATTCGCGGGTCTGACTCATGCACAAACTGACGAGTTGCACAGTTTATTTATACTTAACTTCAGAAAGGGTATAAAAATGAGTGGGGGAGCTGCAGTGCAAGTCACCAGAGTAAGGTAATGACCAAAAATGTGCACAGTTGTGCAATATGGGTTCATGCAGTCATGCAAGGTACATCAACTCATGCATATTTATAGTAAGTAGATCATTTTGACTTGGTCATTTTGTAAGTAGCTCACAAGCTGAAAAAATTTGGTCACCCCTGTTGTTAATTAGGACAATAAGATGAGAAATCTGGGCGCCAAAAATAAAATGCGATATAACTGTGAATTATTTGGATCACATCTTCCCTAACATGCAATTATTCCTGGAGGGGTTGCACCAGCTATTTCTTAATCCTTTATTTAGTTTTATGTAACTTTAGTCACGTGTCAATTGGTTGCTACAAAAACATAGCAACATAAAAACAAGCTAAAACTGCCAATATTAGTACAAGGCTAAGCAATTTCTTTATCTGCCAATTCTTTGTAAATGTTACTGTTACTTGCTATGAACTTACCTCTAGAGGTCCCTTTCAGAGATAGAGAGAGTAGCTTATGCAGTTTACAATAAGTGGAGAACATTAAATTATGCTACCTTAACTAAGCCTAATGGTGTTTTTTTTATTATATTTTGTGAAATGTCGATTAAAAATTCTCAGCTTAAATTATGAGAAGCTTTTTTTTAAATAACTCATGTAATATATAAACCATTTCTTGTATTACTTTTCTTTTTAAACAAAATGGGTAAATATTAGCAAATCAGTGGGTTAATTTGTTAAGAGTTGGTACATAATAACAACTCTAAGCAACAGCTAGTTTGTGTGTTACAAACTGTTTTGAAATAGTTATCTCCACATATAGCTAACATGTTATAACAGTTTGAGTTTATAAGCTGCAACAGGCTCCTGGTTTCCCTTAATCAGTGTTTGCTGCAAATAATCTTAATATGAATCGGAGTATTTTAAATTTTGAGACTGATGCAACTTAGACAGAGCTTAATTCTAATCCAATTCATACTCTTCATTTAAAGAAAAAAAAGGAAAACAATTTTTTGGTTTATGAACAAATGTTGATTTTCAAAAAATTGTATAAAATGTAATCTTTGAATTAAAGTGATAAATGGTAATATGAACTGATAACCCTTTACTTCCTGCTAAACACAAAATTGAGAAATTTTCAGAAAAATCACGCACACACAACTCCAAAGTGAATTCAGTACATTTAATTGTTAATTGATTCATTGCACATTTTGCTTAAGTGCAGAGTCATACTCAATGTAAAGCTTTAAAAAATACAATCTCAGTCATCTCTGATGTGATTCTGAGTGTTTTTATGTTGATTTTTTAAAATAAAATAGCCTACAGTATATGACAGATAAACCCTCTCTTTAGAATCATATTCTTTGATAAATCTGTAAAGTAAACACTGAGAAACAGGGCAGCATAACTGGTCAATGTCAAAGATACTTTCATTCATTTTTAGGTAGTGTAACTGTCAACATACAGTAATACATGTGCATTTCCCTTTGTCTGTGTAAACACAAATTGTGCCTTTTTTTTTAGATTTGTAGAGTGCGACATACTGTACTACCCTTTAGAAAGAGCCCTCACATTACCTGTTGCTTAAATTACCACATTTCTGTTGGCACCTGAATTATCATGAGATCACCCTTGAGCAACAGCACTTTATGTGCATGCTCCATATCGCACATGTCATTCAATCTCCCTTTCAGAAAAAAGCTCCACAGTTTAACAATACTTAACATTTTTTTCTCAAATTAAAAAAATAGTTTGAATCATTGACTGTACACAATACCAAAAAACAATGTGCTTTTCCCCATATAATGTATAGTACTGAGTTCAACATGCCCTCCACCAGCTGTAGTTACAGTGAGCCAATCTCCCTTTTTTTGAGGCGGGTGGTCTTGTGGTGGTCTATTCAAGGAGGCCTCTCTCCATGAAACTTTCGGTGTCTGTACCTGCCGTTCTTTTCCTTGGCCATATTGATACAGGCATTGTGCTTGTTGCTCTGCAAGTGGTTCCAGTATTTGATAAGTTCATTGGGGTGGAACTGATGGGATGTGATCAGGTGGCTGTACTTACAACTGGAGTAAGACACCCGCCAATGGTTGAAGAGGAACTCGTTGGGAGGGGGCACTGGGTCGATGCGCAGTTTCGCCAGGCAGATGCCCACATAAACGTCCTCCAGGTGCAGCCTGCGTATGCTGAGAGAGGCCTGGTAGATCAGCTCGGCCATGTCCCCTGAGAACACGTACCCCGTGCCCGAGCAGAATATCGGGTAGCGCTCGCTTGGATACAGCTCTGGCGGCATGTACCACTTGCTGTCCTTGTTTCGGTTTGGTGCATAGCCCCTCATCAGGTAGCCTGTGAAGTACCTCTGCTTGGGAGGCAGTTCTGGCTTTAGCAGCTTTTGGATGAGATACTCGGTATTGACAAACATGTCGCTGTCTGTCTTCATCACATAGGACGCATGTGGGCAATGGGTGGCTACCCAGTTCATGCCCATCAGGGTTTTGATGGTCAGGTTATAGTAAGTGTCTTGATAGTCCTGTTGGATGATGTCATGGTAAACACGACTCTCTTCCTCTATGCTGCTTTGGAGGAAAGTGTCAGAGGTCTTTCCTGTGCCAAGCAGAAAAAGACGGACAAACCCCAAACCCATTGCTGTGCTCTGATTCCCCCATGTATGGCGGATAGCATTGCGGGCATCTATCTGGCCAGGTTCTGCAGCGATTAAAAGGATGAGGAAGGGAGTACTATCCCTACACTTGAAGGGTTCGTTTAGGATGTAGCGGTAGGGCTGAGCACTGAGTCTCCCTCCCACACCCATCTCCTTCTGTAAACTGTTGTTAGTGCTCATGGAGTCCCCAAGCCCCATTACGCCCATCCTGGCTCCACCTCCTCCTCCTGCTGTCTCCCCTGCTGCCCCATCCACCTGCTGAAAGCTGAGGTTGAGCAGAGGCTTTGGTGCTACATATCCAGTATCCCTCCACAGGCTCCTTAGGGAGTTGCTTTGGTTGGCTTCTCCCTTGGGGCTGCGAAAGCCCCTAACAGTGTAGGTCAGGGGGTTTTCACGAGGCCCACTACGTCCTGGCAGCCAGTCCTGGTGGCTAAAAAATAAGAAGAGGGTGAACAGCAAAGCCAGCGAGAGGAGGCCAGCCACATGAGTCCGGAAGAGTGATCGCTTGAATGTCCAGGTCATCTTGATAGGACAGCAGTGCCGCCGTCTCCACTGCATGGTGCAGATCGGGGTCGCAGGAGGCTGCTGCTGCTGCTCGAGGATGGGCGGCGGCGGTGGTCACATACAGTCACCTCAAACATGTGGTTGCCAACAGTCAGAGGGTTATCTGAGCTGGCAGATGAGTTGGAGAGAGCCTCCTGGTAGAGTCAGGGGAACGTTTGAGCCCCCCAGTGCACCTTAGAGAGGGGTTAAAAGGGCTCCTGATGGAGCTAGGAAGGCAATGATTCTCTGGCCATGGAGGCTTCTCTCTGGCGCTTCTTTGGCACAGTAGACAAACACAAGATCATGCTCTATGTCTCGTCTGCTTCAGGATATGATAAGGGTCACCTCCTCTGTGTTTGCTCCTTCTAATCTGAAAACGAAAAACAAACAAAAAAGAGACAGAGAAAACAGTTTGGCAGTTGTCTAAAAAGCACTTTCCATTCACTGGCACTGTACTGCATGTCAGTTGTCTGGGTTGCAGATGTGTTTTTTTTATTCTGCTTGTGAGGGCAGCCGATTATTTTTTAATAATTTTTTAAGGTTTGTTTTGACACACTCAGGGTAATTCTGAATTCATTTCTCCCAGATGCAAAATAACCAATTAGAGCCTTCTGTGGATGCAGTGCTTGCTATGCTAAATTGCACTTTAGGTAAGCTGACATAACATTTTAAAGAGAAGGAGAAACTGAATCAGTATGACAGTTTTGTGGCATCTTTGACTGGACAGCAACATAGAACACAGAAGGCTCTGGATATGTGCCTTTCTGAGGAAAAAAAGTAGGAGATTTAGAGAATGTTGTTGTGGGAAGGTCAGGCTGCAAATAGCAAGATTGCTGCTGTAAGAATTACTGTGCATACCAGGCATCTGTATGGTTGAAAAAAGGCACATTTGGATATATGTCTAGTCTAGGGGAGAATAACACCTTTTTAGAATAAATCAATCTTGCAGTAAACAAGACCAACTAAATGGACCAAATTTGTCTTGTATAAATTGACAGAAAATAAGAACATTTCCTTGATCATCACAAATGCATCTCACAGTTATGACCAATCACAAAATAGGGAAAAACAGAAAATACTCTTTAGGTTCCTTGTGAAAACTGTGAGCTGGCTGTCTGGTGCTGAGAACGGTGAGATGGTGGTTGCCTTGTGCATATCATTATTCAGCTTAATGCCTGGGGCATTGGTATAAATTGCAGGTTTGCTCAACGTGGTGCCAGCTAACGCTACTCTGAGCCGCTTGGGCGAGTGAGTGTTATCAGCCCCCCACTGTGCGTCGACAGCTAGGGAGGAGATGCATCTGTCAAAATGAGTTTTCAGGGTCCAGCAGGCAGTGATGCTGAAACCTGAGCCGGCCTCTGGCATAACAGCCTTCACCCGCCATTCACCTTCCACCTTCAGTTTATCAATGCTGTCTATTCTTTGAATCGACCCAGGCTGCTTGATCTTCCAGGCATATACAGTTGACAGAACATACCAGAACACATGCAAGGAAAGTGTACAAATGCAAAGACAGAAACATGAAACAATGCAGTATAAAATGTGAATGTTTGCATCTGTTGCCGACAGGGAGATGAGCTCTGAGGGAGCCACAAAGGCGATCATGTATGCTGAACCTGATTCACTAACTGACTAAGGCAAACAATCAGTTTGCACAAGGACAAAATTTACTGTGCACTGCACATAATCATATGCACACCAAATACTGCTAACACAATCTTTTTTGTGCTTGCAGACCCGCTGACACAAAATCAAATACAGAACACACTTACTGATTCACAAAACTTTAACACTGAACAGACAGACAGACAGACATACATTACGAGAGAAAACAGAATATGCAAGCAGAGACTTACAGGTTTTACTAGACTCTTAAGACTATTAGAGCAGCAGCACTGAAAGTCCTGAATCCATCCTCCCTTCCTGAGTGTGTTAATTCACTGATTGCCTGTGTTGCCATTTGTTTATTTGTTTGCTTGCTTTTTAATACTCTACAGATACCAAGCAACAGAGCATTATTTTGTGCACTTGCTGCAAGTCAGTTAGTGTGAGGTAGATTTTCCAAACTTCACATTTTCATTTCCTGCTATGTTTGCTCATTCATCATGACAACTGGCAAGGAACACGATAACCTTTTCAGGCGACTGTGCTTACCCAGCGCAAGCAATTACAGGAGAATGAGAGGGGCCAGGGCCGGCTTTGTTTTAAAGGTTAACATACTTTACATCGAAGCATATCCAGCGCTTGAGAGATTTTTGCTGTCAACTAAATGAACATCTAGTTACGTGAGCTCTGATGAAGTGTGCACACACAGTGGGGTCCATATACACATAAATACTCATGTACACACAGTTACACATATTTAATGGATGCCCACACACACCCACATTCACCCACCCACACACTGACACACAGACGACCATGACTGAGTAAGTGTGTGACTTTGTTTTTATGTTGTTTTCAATGTAAATGCCAATTTTACTGGGAGATCAGACATCCATTTTTTAGTTTTTAGCAGTTCCATTTAATCTGCCAATGCCTCTCTCCTCATTAATGCATTTTCTTGCCTCCCATCAATGTCACTTCTATGCAAGCCAATTAGTTACACTAGCACTAATTAAAGCCCCAGCGATTCTGCAGCGGTCAATAATCAGAACGAAGGCTGGGGGAGTGACACAGTGACATACTTGGCATACATTATAGGGTTGTCTCTCTCACCATATCAGCTTAAAACCTAGAGGAAAAAAAATATCAAGTAAAAGGAGGAAAAAAACATCTACTGCGAGGTATAAACACCATTTACCGCCTTAACTGTTTTACACCTATATCAACAACATACCCAGTTTTTCCCTACACATTGAATGTACTGCATGCAAAGGAAGCGTTGCTAATATGACCTTCATCCGGTAAAACAGTGCCCTATGTGATAGTGACACATTTTCCTGAAAACAGCTCCCATTTGGGGGCCATTTAGAATGGCTGTTCACTGATATTAGAGGTTAAACTCTTCTTTACTGAAACAGGCCTGACTGATTATCTGGCTGAGTGAGGTTTCCTGATCTGTTTAATAACACTGCCTGCAAGCAACAGTCCTTGTTCAACCACTAGACTTATGATTTATGTTTGAGTAGGACTGTAGGACTGTAGAACATGGCCTTCATCAGGCTTAAAAAAAGTCTGAGTTTTTTTAAAAATAGCCCTGATGAAAGCTGTATGACAACACAATACTTGAATAAAGAGGTCGTGATTTGGTGACTGAATGAAGACCATCACTCCTCCAGTTTAAGCTTTCATTATTTGTTAAATATTTTTTCTGTATAATGGTGAACTATTTTTAAAAAATGCCAATAATAATCTTCCAAAGCCAAAATGACATAAAACCTAAAACCCCTTATATTTAGTAACAGTACACTGACAGTAAATTATTTTAGGACAGGACAAGGACAGAAGCTTTGTATAACAGGCATGTTTGCTTATAAAACTGACTGGCAATAGATTATCAAAATAGCCTCTAAATAAATGTCTGTCTGTTAATTATCAACTAATCATTTCTGAAGTAATTTGCTTCAAGGCATAACCAATTAATTACTCAGTTGTTAAGTTATTAAACTACAATGCTTGACTAATGTCTGCAAACTAAACTGCAATGCTGGCTTTAAGAGTTGAAAATTGCAAATAAAATATGAAAAATGAGAATTGTTTTTAAAGTTTACATAAAAAATGATGCTAAACATTGTGGGCTTCAGCTATAGAGAAGAAGTAAAAATAGCTTGAAAAGTGGGTATGAACGAGATAAATAATGCAAGATTGAGTGTAAAGTCGATTAACTGATTAGCTAGCTTAGCATCTGTTGGTAAATTTAGCACCGTTTGGAGAATTATGGTGTTAATTAGAATGAGTAAAAGCAAGATGTTATGATGCTAACTACAAATTATATCACAAGACGATTCATCTTGGGGTTTACATTTGCAGTCTTTAATCTCAGACTTTGTCAATTAGGAAAGAGTATAACTGACAATGTAACTTTAGGGTGAGAATTAACTTATAATCAGGTTATTAAGAAAAACAAAAGATTGAAAAAAAAACAGTGAGGAATCAGCATACTTAAAGTGACAGAATGTAAAAACTGACAAGTATTTATCAGGCAACTACCAGCACTAACACACAATGACAAAGACTCAATATAACACTAACACAATTTATTAGAATGAGACTGTGGAAAAAAAAGGAAAAAATGAATACTGTTGGACGTTGAGGTGTGCAGCAGACTAATGAATGAATCTAAATACTGATAGTATAATCACTTCCAAGCAGTTAGTCAAATGATGACAGACAGACAGACAGACAGACAGACAGACAGACAGACAGATAGATAGATTTATAAGATTCACTCTGCAGAATGTTATACATACTTAAAAAAATGTAAAAAATAATTAAAATAATGAAAAATCATTTGAAAAATTTAACCAAAACTGTCTCAAAGTTTTAAATTTATATTATTAAAAGTTGAATTAGTTTGAGGTTTGAAAGGCATGTCTATGTGAATGTATGTAGGATTTTCTAACCAAGTTTCAAAGAACATTGAATATTATGTAAATTTAAATGGGATGTGAACTTTGAATAATTCTCAAAATGTATGAAAGATGAGGAACATTTGAAAGTCAGAACAAAAGCTTTTATGTGAAAGTATTATGAGTGTATGAGTTGAAAAAAAAATTAACAATAACTGTAAAAAGTGTGTATTTTTCAACATTCCATGTAATATCTTGAATTTCCAGGCAAAAGAAAAAAACACACACACACACACACACACATCTATATAGGAAACAAAGACTTGGTTAGTCCTGTTCTACTAAGCCTTAATTCTTTAACAAGTTCTGAGGTGTTAGACATGAAAAATGCTTCATCAAATCTTTAACTGGTCCTTAGGTCCGTCTGTTTTTTGCTTTATCATAGTCTGGTGAGAACACAGCTGAAACACCCAGTAAATATGGCCAACAGTAGAGGCAAAGAGGACACCCACTGTTTCTGTTTAATTTGAGATTCTGTCCCAGCTCTCCATCATTAACATTCCATTTGGGCGCCAAAAGCCAAACCTAAGTCTCAAGAAATGTCTTTGTCTTTTAAAACAACTTTATCTTCTATCCCTCATTCTCTCTCCGAGGCCTCTTCTCCAACTGCCTTTTTTTTTTTTTACTGTATATGTTAGAGAGAAACATCTGAACTACTTTCACTTCTGTTGTGACTTGGTCTGCACAGCAATGAGTTTAAAATTTTGTATGTGCTTTTGTTCTCTAGAGGTCATGCTGGGCTTATCTTAAAAAGATTCTTCTGGGGAACTCAGTCCCTTGCTTTGTTCAGATCAGTCACTTGACAGTAGGGAGGCCACTGGTGAACTGACACCTCTCCCCTTAATGCTGTGGTGGTCCAATCACAATCCTTCCTCATCCTTGGGGCTTCTTATACATTCGACACAAATAAATTGATGTTTATAGTTTTCTGGTTTTGGAGCTAGTAGCCTCTCTCTCTCTCTCTGCCTTTCTCACTGACGAATGACAGTGTATTACAGATCTAAACTTTAACTGCTCTGGTATGTAAATGACCACTAAAGTATGTCTGGTGACCCATTTTAGTATCCTTTAATATTCTTACATGTCCAAGAGTTTGACACAACTAGTGATTGATTAACTAGAGGGACGTCTCTCTTAAGTCGACCCGTCCCATCTACTGACATTTGCCCATACTTTGTAAACTCCACAGAGGTTCATTTATATGCTGAAAGATACATCATGAGTGAAAAAAAAACAATAAATGCCATGCCAGAGCATTTGCACCTTGGAACTGCAGTGTACCAATGACAATCTCACAAACACTGATTCAGACAGGGTGCTTGTGTCAGAGATGTGTTCTGTTTTTAGTTACAGTGTAACAAATGCAGAAATGGTGAACTTCAATGTTTCACCAAAGCATTTGTAAACTCTGAGAGCTAAACTGCAGCCGACTGCTGATGCTGTTCCATCTATTTATATTGGGGATGTGAGGACAAGCCAACGTGTTGGTCATCAGATACATCTATTTCGCTTCATGATTCATAATTCATGTCAAATGCTGAGAGGATACTTTATAAGGCTTTTGGGTGGCGATGAAGAAAGTCACAGCAAATGTCATTGAGTTTTGTGATCGTGTTGCTGTGCAGATTCAAAGATGCAGACGAGCATTGGAAGGGCAGGTGGAGATGGAGTAGGGGACTACGTAAAACCTGCACATTGAGTGCACAGTTACATCTAAACCAAGGAGAGGCATGAAGGGGTGTTTTTATTTTTTAAATATGTACTTAAACTGTACAGAGATGAGCTTCAAGGACTTTAATCGATGCCTGAAGAGAAACTTTAACAACTAGCCTCCTCCCCACACTCACCTGCTGCTGTGAAAACAGAACCAGGGTTGGCTTTATAAAACATACAGCTGACCAGACACAGACATGGAGAAACAGATAGGGGTGGAGCAGGGCAACCCTATGTGTGTGTGTGTGTGTGTGTGTGTGTGTGCAGTATAAACCCAGAAGTGTGTATATATGTGAATATATGTGTGTATCTGAGTGTCACCCTGTAGGAAACGCTGCACCCTGGTCACTTCCCTCACCCTGTTTAGCAGTTCTCTTCTTCAACAATCGGTCATTTTCCGACTCTTGTTTACTTTCTGATTGCAGTGAAGATTTCGCAAGGACTGCTGGGAAAATAAGTGGAATAGGGGTGAGCGGTGCCGTGGTTGTTGCTCTTTCCAACTTCCACTCTTGATGTCTGATGTAGTGTGAGTTATTTGACATGCTAGTGGTCCCAGTTCTCCTTTAACAAAGTGAAATAAAAATATGCAGACCTGCCTCTGCAAGGTTGTCTGATGAAACAAAGTATCTTTTTATCCACCACCAGCCATCATGTTTCACATGTATTATTGCTTATTTTGACACTGGATGCCATTTAACATTATTACAAATCCAGAATTGAATATTACATTATTTTTTCCATGAAATTAACAGTCAGTGTTCAGGTTAGTTTTGGTTAGTTTATAATCATACGACTAGTGAAAGATTTGATATTTTAATTATATACCATTTATTTCTTTATCTATTTCAGTTATTTATCCATCAGCTAACTATTCAGCAGTTCTCCATGGCTGACTATCTGCACTGCACTGCTTGCTCACTATTTATAGTTAACTATTTTCAGTTTCTTTTGGAAATTAGCTTTCTATTTCAACTGTTAGTCAGCTAACAACATAAACTCCTACTACTTTCAGCTAACTGCTGACTCTGTTTGTATACAGACAAATGTTCAAGCATTGTCATTTGTAACATTAACCCAGCTAACTCAACATGAGTCAGACGTACTCAAGTAACTCTGCCTCTAACAGACTGGTGCAAGACCTATGAGATGGAAAGAAATGTCATGTTGTTTCTTAAGTAGCGATGCTGTATGGATTATGAACGAACTGGCTTGATTGTATAAAAACAAGTTTATTACAAAGAAGTCCAGTGTCAATCAGGCATCTTGGGTTGCCTGAGAGAAGATTCTGAGCCAGAATGAATCTTCTCCCGTACATCTCAAACCCCTCACTTATATAGGATTTTCATATCTTTCATCTTACACAAAGAATGCAACTCCACTTACTGATCGAAATCATTAACCACTGACCAATACCTGAACCACGTCTCTAAAGGGTCTCAGGTCAAGAAGTGACCTCAGTGTTATAAACTCATCTAACCTCTGTCCAAACAAAATAAAGCTATAGTGCAAGACACCACAGTCAATTAACAGGCTTGAGCTCCAAAAAAAGAAGAGTTTTGTAACTAACCTTCTCAGGTTTGTTAAGTCATGCTAAACAGGCCTATTATCAGTTTAAACCGCTGCAACCAAAATACAATTAAAGTCAGTTAAATTTGCGATGATTAAACATAAAACTTACATCAAAAAGCAGCAGCATATCTTTATAAATTCCAGTGCTCTTCTTTTATTTATTTATTTATTTTTGGATAATCCACAGACTCTTCTCTGCACTGTTTTTGCAAGATCGTACATTTAATCCAAGAAATGGTCCTGATGTTAAATGTTTGAAAAAAATTAATAAATTTTGAGGGCTATTTCAGTGAAATGACCCTTTGAAAACTGTGTATATGTGTGACTCAACTAGGATAGCACCACTGGGAGATGGAGGGTTGGGTCATGTTGCAAATGAGTGACAGTGAATGACCAGCTGTTTTTTTTTTTTTTTTTTACCCTTCATCACTCAAGGCTGGTCAGATCTGGGCCAGGCCACTGGAGCCCCCCACTATAAACTATCACCGTCAAATCTGTTCCTTAAAGGGTCACTTCAATCAAATTACAAAGAATTGCGCAATAAAAAAGTTTTTATTATGATAAAAACTTTTCCTTTTTTTCTATTTTGTCACTTACCTCTTTCTCTAATAGTGTCAATGCAGAGAGTTTAACTTGTCCTAGTGTTAAACATCTCTAAGGTTCTTGCCTTCAACTCAATACAACAGAGAGAGATGTTTTGTTTTGATAGAAAATAGTTTTTTTAAAAAATAGTTGCAAGTGACATCTGTGTTTAAAAAAAAATAAGATCTCTTTCCCAGGAGTTCAACTGATTTTTTTAAAAGCTAAAAAAAATCATTAATAAATTATTTTATGGACAACTAATCAACCGGTAATTTTAGATAACTATTTTTAGAATTGTTTAAGTTGTTTATCAAGCAAAACTTCCAACTCCTCTCCTCAGTTTTAGTGTGTAGATAGAGAGGACTGTATGCTTCTCTCATGTGACAGTTAATTGAATCCTCTGGGTTTCTACGTGTTTGTTGAAAAAAAGTTATATGGCAATGTCAGCTTTAGGAAAAGGTAATGAACACTTTTCATTTACTCAATTCTTTGTCTAATATATATGTATCTAAATAATTAACTGATTACAAGCTAGATAAGCACTGAGTATAAACATTATTTACCTTTTTTCCGTATGTATTTTTTAGAATTCTGTTAGCAGAACAAATTCACATAAATTATAATGAAAAAAATGCATGCACAAAAACAAGTGAGAAGTCCTTTTCTTATTCGTTGTGGAAACTAACCCTTGAAGACAAAAGTAAAAGCCATATAATGTAGATGTATCTGCTATCTATCTATCCAAATGTATCTGATTGATTTGTGCAACCTCTTAAAACTGGACTAAAAAAATGCACGCACAAAAAAAACAAGAGACCTCTGGGAAATAAAGCTTTGGCAGCTCGGAGCTGCTGTGGCTGTAGTAAATATTATATGACAGTGATTTTCTTCCACTCAGTGTGAGTGATATCGAACCCCTCTCATTGTTCTGCTGCCAACTTTTACCACTGGATTTAATTCCAGCAGTATTTCTGTTTTACTCTGTTAATAAAGCCCAGCCGTATTCTTCTCGCTTCGACTCTTTTCGAGGATGTCACTTCAGACGCCAGAGTAATAAATTATGAGACGGTTTGAAAATTAGACCCTATTAAAGTTTCATAGTTTACTGGGCAAAGTGAATACCCAGATGGTGAGCTTAGCTGCTGTGTTTTTTTTTTTTTTTTCGGTGTCCATCTTATCAGCTTGCAGATATCCCTGAGCATGCACAGGCTTTAGTGGCAAACAGTTTGGGCAGCTGAATCTGATGTAGTGGATAAAAAGCCCTGTTAATTGAACTGGATCAATGGGAACTCCCTGGCCTGCCTCTTGGCAGGTCCAAAAAGGGGGTTTCCTAAAGTTAAATCTATGTGAATAAGTACAGTACAAAGTACTGACTCCTACTTGGTCACAGCGATTGTACCCTTAGGAATTTCTGATAGGAGGAAAATATCTGCTCTAGGCAAGGAGGAATAAACAATTATCAACATTCATCCTTGGGGAGTAGAGAAAAAATTATATAGGTCTGTTATTAATTTTCACCTACCTAAGACCCCCCCTGAGGGTCACTGCAACCTTTTTGGAAGCCACTGGGGGGGTCCAAAAAGTGCTTGATGAAGAGGAGATGCAGGATGTTGAGACATAGAGGAAGGACATGAATGGATGGATGGGTTGATGGATGGATATATGGATAAGACGGCTGCCAAGGGTGGATGGCTGGATGTAATGGAGGGGAGAGGAGGGCGGGGAAGGCTAAATGAATAATGAGGATGTGGAGAGCTGATGAGACGTGCAGTGCTGCTTACCTCCTCCTCCTCATGCTGCTGCTGCTGCTGCGGCTTTTGACAGGGCTGCGGTCGGCTAACGGAGTGCACGAACCCCGGTGCGTTTACCCGCCATCACCGCCTCCTCGGCATGGAAACAATAAGCGCTTAATGGCTCTCCCTCTCCTCTAATTACAATGACACCTTGGATGCGTTACGTCCCTCCACGTCCTCATTCCCACAGGCTCAACAAACCTGCAGGTTTTTGGTTTCTCCTCCTGCTGCGACTCCTCCTCTTCTCTCTCCTGCTCCTTGTGTTTGTTATACACCACGGCGTCCCTCTATATCACTTCTTATTTTTTATATTTTTGCCTCCGCTCGCTTTGCATGGTTGCCTGATCTTATCCTTGTTTGTCTGTCTCTGCAGATGTGTTGTTATTCAAGAGAAAAATGTAAACGAAAAACAGCACAGCGTTCACATCCGAACCCTAGCTGCTGGCAGGAGGGAGCGCAGCGGCGGCGGAGCTGCAGGAGCGGGGCTGTTCCTTCATGATGCTCGGCACATGATGTGCAGTATCAGCGCGGTGAACGCAACTGAGCAAGGGGGGTAAAAAAAAAACAAAACAACAAAATAAAAACTACTATCCTCTTCCAACTCCGAGTCCAATTACTGCAAAAACATGTTCCCCGATCCCCGAAAGATATGCAAGAAAACAACTGGTCGCCTATCTTCACCTCCCCACTTCGTTTTGTCAGTCTGCTCCTTCTTGTTTTTGTTCTCCCTGTTCGTCCCTCCGCTCTGTCTTGGACCGACCCACGACTGATTTCCAAACCGGGCAAGGCAGCTGCTGGCCCGGGCAGGCTGGCTCTCAGACACCGTTACACTGACGGAACTCTCCCACGTCACTGCATTATTAGCGGAGCATCTCACGTGACACAGTTAGACGCTCATGTTGCGTTCATAGGTTGTGGGTGAAAATTTTTCCCAATAAAAATTCACGCATCCACAAACAACACACACGCACGCACCCCCCACACATATACACTCACCGACATTGCCATCCTCAACTGCCTATCATATCTTAAAATACTGTGACTAAATGTCCGACCCTGAACCTAACCCTTAATCTGTGTCTAGCCTAAACCTAGTTCTAATTTAACCCTTTAACATTCCTCTGAAATTGTAAGGACAAGGAAAATGTCCTCACTTCCCAAACATTTCCTCACTCTGCTTGTTGAAAATTTGTTCCAGTCCTTGTTATGCAGCAAGTGCAAATTCACACATTTACATAAACACATCCCAACTTGAAATATGTACACATAATGTTATGTTATTTTATATGAAATTTTTCGATTCATTTAGTCGAACATTTAAAACAAAACAAGTTTCAGTTATCGCATCAGATTGAAGCCATATTTTAAATGACTACAAGCACTGATTTGGATAAGATGCTGAAAAATTTTGCAATATATTTTAAAACTTATTGCATGATCATAAGCTTTACATTTTCAAGGAACTCAATTAGAATTTGATATGGAAAAAATTTGTTTCAGAGATTTTTATGTTTCTAGTTTATAATGCTTTGTCAGATTTTTTTTAGTTCCATTTTCACTTTCCAGTAAATTTAAAACCAGCCTTTATGAAACCAAACCACCTACTTGAAAATGTTTATAACTTCATACTTGTTTAAAGATATCAAAAAGCCACCACTAAGATTCCTAATGAAATGTACTGCTCCTAATAATTACTTTTTTAAAATTTTCATTTTTCTGAAATTAAAACAAAGAAGGAAAATGTCAGGACAAATATTCAGAAGGCCTTAAAGAAGTTACACTATCTTATTTGCAACAAATTACTTTCTGTGTTGAAATCTTAGCTGTGATTTATAATTTCACATTCTGTTGCATAGCGAGGTTGAGGATTGGGTTGGGTTTATTCGTTTGAGCAGCCTAAGGGTGGTTTTCATTGTCCAGCTTGGATCCTTGTGGTTTCAATGAAGGGAAATCCTACTTATGCAGCAAACAATTAATCAAATATTGTTTTACTGCCAACTTTGTAACAGACTGGGGCCTGCCCTGTTTAAGAAGCCGTCAGTGTGGAAGAACATGACCAGCACAGAACCACAACACAGCCTCAACTCCATTCAACACATTGAGGATGAACTAGAACTTTGATCAGAAGTCGACCATCATCAGTGGTTGCCCTGACTAACAGTCTTATGGCTGATTAGGAGAAAATCCCTGCAGTGAGGTGGAAAGATTGACTCTTCTTTCTATCTACAAAACACAAAAGGAAAAAAAAATCTGAAAATTCAAACTTCTTTATATTCTTTATACTTATGCAAACACACTAGCTTACAAATAAAAATTTCAGAATTCAGAGAGAGAGTGGA
>JAPZDV010000021.1:5078934-5089305 GCA_029814665.1 Acanthurus lineatus
CGGAAAGATTGATTCTTCTTTCTATCTACAAAACACAAAAGGAAAAAAAAATCTGAAAATTCAAACTTCCTCATATTCTTTATATTTCTACAAACACGTTAAATTTGACTTTAAGTCACAGTAGATTACGAATGAAAATATCAGAATTCAGAGAGAGAGTGAAGATATCAGAGTACATAAAAAACAAAAACAAAAATTTTGATCCATTTGCGATCATTGACTTTGACTTAAAAGCTCAACTGTATGGTATTCCAAAATAGGAAATTAATGTCTCCCACTTTTACAACACATACCTGAATGCAGCATCACTCCCTCCTTCCCCTCCCCTATCCATCCTCCCAATCCAACCACCCTGCTCCCCCTCTGTGGGCGGAAAAAAGGGGATTTAACTCTGTAAGAGCATGGTGGCCAGTGGTTGTCTGGTAACAGCTGGATTTGCAACCATTGTGCTCTTTGTTTAATGCTGCCTCTAATGTTCCTCCCTGGACAGTACCATTTTTAAACATGTTTTGCCCTGTTTGTTACATTAGTGATGCATCATTATGCACACATGATTACCAACTATATTTAGCATGCTTTCACATTAAAAAAAAAAAGAAAAGCAAAGAAAAAAAACATCCTCGAGGTCGTTGACAGCACTGACTCTCTCCCTCCACAGCGGCATGTTGATGAAACCCTACCTGCCTCATTAATGACTTAAACACAATGTAAACCCTTCATCAGCCTTCCTTCAGTCATGTTTACACTCATGCACCCCCAGAGACCGGCATGTTTCTTGATAGGCGATGAAAGCAGCTTGTCCCTCTCTCAGTAGAAGTGGAGCAGATGGAATTATGGCTCATGCAAAAGCAGCTCACCACTTCAGGGACAGTAAGCCTGTGGGAGAGCAGCCTTTTGCAACACTGTAAATATTGTGGGGTAGTACCACAGCATAAGAGCACAGGTGACTGAATAATTAATAGGAACGGTGTCTTTGACAGATATACTTTGGAGGCCATTAGCTCGGCTACCTGGACGGTGAGAGCATATTTGTCAAAAGAAAGTAATGCCGGGGAGGTGATTGATTTCCCGTGGCTGCCAGGTTCGAGGGAGCAAGCCTCTGTACATTAATATCATGTGGCATCTATTAGATAGGTGACTTCCTCAACTTGTCTAGCCTGGCTGCCTCGGCAAAGACCAGCGTATCAAAATTTAAATTGTCATCATTAATTGCTGGAGCTCTGGGAGTATCTTGGAACGCCATGCCTGCCTCCCCTGCTGTAGCTCAGAGGAACCCTGTCTCCTACACACAGACACAAAGCCTACACATACATACACAGATGTTCTCACATTCATTAGACAAAATGCACTTCACACAAATGCATAATTTATTGCTTTCCTTAAATTGCATAATGATGCCTCTGCAGTCATTTTCTATAAAAACCAGATTGCAGCTTCAGTAATGTGATCTCTTTTTATCTCACTAAGTTTTAACACCCATGCCTTGAAGTGAAAAGTCAATAAAAGCATGTTTGTGCTTTGGCACAAAGTGAGGTGCTTTTCACAAAATCGGAGTTCTGCAAAAAAGCAAATAAATACAGAGACCCCATATCTTCATTTCATTTATTACCTTTTTTTGGCTTTGTTTTAAACACATTCTAAAATGTGGGGAAAAGACAGTATGAAAGAACAGGCCAGTTTCTTTTTCTATGCAAAGCAATAAGTTCAAACACAACATTTGCATAGTAACCTGGAAACCCTTTCACATTTGAATAATTTCTAATTTCTATGCTTTCAGTCATGGTCAATTCACTATATGGGCAAGTTTGGGAAAAAAAATCAAGCAAACTGACAAGCAAACAATGCAGTTGTGTCTCTCTATTCACAATGTGAATTTTCCCATTTGATGAGTCAATTGTTTTTCTTTGTTCTAATTCTTTCTGAAGTACATTTTTTCTCCAGGTTGTTCTGTACTTTCTCCTTTTCTTCCAGACACTGCTGAAGGAAGGAAAGGTTGGTTATCTCAATGCTATGGCTTTTAAGAAATTCAGTCTCAGATGAAATGCGAGCTGTTATTGCTCTCTTGAAGAGTGCATTCGCAATATCCTGTGGCAGAGCCTTAAGTGCATGGATGTCTGTGTGAATATCTTTGCCATCTCTCTGGCTCAGACCTCTTTACAATGAACAAAAACTGGTGGTCAGCTCTGTCATAGATGAGGACATCTTATAAAGGCCTTTAGTAATAGTTCAATTAAAGCCATATGATCATAGACACTACTCACAGCATAAAATTACCTATGGGCATATGTGACTTTCATCATTTAAATCAATACAGGACATACTGACTAACATGTAGCTAAAAAATAGATCTTGTTAACAGTGACTGTCTTTGTAATTCACAAGTCATCAATATTGTATATGACATAAAGCAGGCACAAAAAATAGGCTACTTCATATGTCATGAGAGCTGCATTCAGCCACATTAATGACAAAGTAAAAAAATAATGTAAGTCTGATCCATATGAAAGCACAGTTTATGATGCAGATACAATACACAAAATGCATGAAATTTAAGTAGTTGGCAGGACTGTGTGGATTCTTGCAGATGGGCTACAAGCAGCATGGTGTTGAATCTCAATGTACAGAGGCAGAATATTGAGAGCCAATTTGCTAGTATCTTCACAAAAAGCAGAAATCAGCTCATGCAAATCAACACATTTTAATTGCACGCAACTACATCCAGACACATCTGGACACTTTTCATAGCCTGGGCTAAAAAAAGCCAGATCTGTGTGAATGCCAGACAATCACACAGATGTGGTCAGACAGTATAGATGTGGTCAGACAGTCTGACATCTAGCCACAATGTACAAATGAGCAATGTAAACAAGAGGAGCTGGAGGGGAAAACAGGAAGTAATGCAGACAGTTACATCTCATATCTCACCTTATTACCGATTTCTATGTTCAAACATCAAAACCACATTTGTCCTTTTAACATATTTACACTCTCAACTTGTCTCATACTAATGCTTGATCTGGATTACCTTGGCATCACTTATAAAGCATTGCGTGCCCCTTTGGCATCTGTCTGGAATACACAAAGCCTTTCTCCCAGACAGCCTTTCTAACACCTTCTAACAGTTGCTGTTTTAAACACATCACGCATGTTGTGAAATTGTGAATAGGTTTAGGCACTGTTGCTATTTTGTTAGGTTTAGGGGAAAATAAAAATTGGTTCCGTTAAAGATCTTTATTTTTTGCTTTCACTCAAACCTCTGCCTCCTGACTCCAAATCCTGTGTGTTACCTCCCACCTCCGACCCTCTTGGGGGAGGGAAGGGGGTCAGACATAACACAGACTTTGTTGTCACTGTCAGCAACATAATCTCAAAATCTTTTAAGTTGAGTTGATGTACCTTGCATGACTGCATGAACCCATATTGCACAATACAACTGTGCGCATTTTTTGTCATTACCTTACTCTGATGATTTGCACTGCAGCTCCCCCACTCCCCCTATTTTTCTCAACTCGGTAGTTTGCGCATGACTCACTCCGCTTCTTGTTGTCTGTTTCCATGATAACCGGGTAAAGACCTGCGAATTGCTCTGAAATAGCGCACCCAGCTTCCCGTCTGCACGGATTGGATTGGATGAATTTTTTTAATGCCACGCGATCTACCCACATTACCTTTGCGATCGACCGGTAGATCACGATCAACATAATGGGAGCCCCTGATCTAATCCATTACATATTACATGCTTCAGATTATGTGTACTATACCATGATCCATTTAGTTGATTATTAATATGCTTTAAAGAGTGTGTAGGAGGAATGTAGAAAGGTGGAGTAGTTAAAGAGGCTGTCCATCAACACACAGCTCAGCTCAAGGCTCTGTGTGGGCCACCAGACACCTTGATGAAATCAGCCCTCAGCCAAGATACTGAGTACATACCAGCTGCTATAAGAGGACCACTGACCTTCCTGCTAAGAGAGTAGATAAAATTGTAAGAATATCATTATTTTCATCTGCAACACACAGTATGTTGCAAATAAGCTCCAGATATTTCTGTATCTGGGATTGATTGTTGTTAAAGCGTAATAGTTCCCTGTTTTTCTTTGGAATATTCCTGTTGTCTGTAGGGAGCACTGCTCATTAATGTGAATGACTATAAATTTTCTTGAATAGGTGTTCAGAGTTTCCTTGCTTTATCATTTTTAGTACTTGTGTTTGATGCAATTTTGTGACCACTGGTATATGAACAATTTTTATTCCACCATGGACCTGATATTAGGTTTACAACTACGTCTCATTGACCATAATTTATTTTGGGGCATTGAAAGAAGTCACAGGAAGCCTCATCTGGTGAGCAGGCCACATGGGTGTTGCAAGCAAGAGACTTGTGCATCTCCAAGCCGCTGTGAGTGGGCGCAGTGTCATGTTGGACAGCCCAATTGTCATCACACCACAGTGCAAGGTTTTCCACCCAATGTTCTCTCTCAGATGCCTCAAAACACCACAGTAGTACTTGGCATTAATAGTGTGACCATGGGGGATGAATCCATTGTGCACAGCCTCGCAAATGTCAAAGAAAACCATCAGCATGCTCTCAGCTGCACTCCAAACACGCAAGACTGCGGACTCTTCCACTGTGAAAACTTTTGTCTCTGCATGTTCCTTCACATAATCACAGCAGGATGTTTGCCTCATCTCAGGTCTGTTAACAGAGACCTGAGATGACCCATACATACCTGTAGTTACAAGATACATGCATCTAGCCATATTACTACATCAGTAAGTCCAAAGCAAATTCCTTTAAGTGCCTAACTCATCAATGCCAAAATAAGCAGAGAGGGATTATAACTATTAGCAGTATAAAGAGATTAATATTTCTTTATGTTGCTTGTCTTATGTTGCCTAACACTGAACAATACAGTTGAGGGAGGTTACCAACTCCCCACTGGTAACCTTTGTAGTGACAACTTTGTAGTTGACGATAACATTTTGTTATTAGTGGACAAAAGTATATGATGTATATGTCATATTAGAGCTTTTGGTATTATTGCTTATTTGTTTCTTGTGGTTGTAAAAAGGCTGTCATCTTAATGGCAGTGAGGAACAATTTGGCATTTATGTTGAGACGTACAGCTTATTCAAAACCAAAAAAGTAGGCAAAGAAAATTCATTTAGCTCATGAACTAAAGCCCATTGGGTCCAGGACCAGACAAAGATCCAAAATTGTTCCATGATTAAGCTGAATTTCTGTCAACAGCACCAAACACCAGACAGATTAGAGATAAATCAGTGGGTTTTCTAGTGAGTTCAATTTCCATCAGTGCAATTCAGCTTAAATGTGGATGTTACCACACGGTGTTCAGCTGACAGAGCGAGGCTGTTTTGGAGAGATAGCCTCTACAGATCTTCAGGGATAGTAGCAATGGAGGTATCTAGCAAGATGCATTGTGCACCTGTATATTTATGATAATGTAAGCACTACTGAAACTGGACAGAGCTAAAACACAGCTTTAGCCTTTTTTTAGACAATTTTGGATATTACATAGTGCAGATTAGTACAAAAAATGTTGAAAATGCAGTTCTCTAAAGGTTTCAAGGGAAGATATTTTTTAAAGTCACACGTAATGACAAATTCCATACTGGTGAAAATATTCATGCTTAAAGGCTCAGACAACTGATTTCGAAACAGACAAACCTGCATAACAACATTCTCTCACTTACTCAAGTCAATCATAGCCACACATATAGTTTTGGTTTTATACCCCGAGCAACGTCTCTCCAGAAACAATTTCAAGAGCATCCTCTGAAAACATGCATTTATTTCTTGTTTAGAAAAACTCACTTAACCTGTTGTACAAATTTCTACTTGTGTTATGTAGCTGACTGTTTGTTCACTTGATGAACAAAACAAAAACCAGGCTGTAACAGTTTGCTTACAAGATGCACATCCTACTCTTGTCTCATTGAGGCTGCATGATTACTCACATTTTAAGTATGCAGTCACCAAAGCATTTGGGACTGATTCATGTCATAACCCCGGTGCTTTGTGATATTTTGCTTGGCTCTCTATCTCTCCTCATGGAAAGATGATACAGCCTTGACTGAGTTAGTACTTTGAATTTAACTTTTAGAAAGCACATTAACTTCTTCACTGACATGTTTTATTGTCAATAAACTTCACACTCCTCTGACTTAAAAGGGAGAGGATGAAGTCTTCATTTAAAAATGATTTCTTCATGGACAAAGAAAAAGCTTCCTGTGACACAATATGTTGCCTTTTGTTTAGCTTCATGTGCAAGTTTACTTTGTTGGTCATTTTAGGTTAGGCTTACTCATAAAGTGATACAGTGGGAGATTTGCATTTTATGGGTGTTGGCTGCTTTTTCCTTGCAATCCAAAGCACAGATGTGCACACTAGCCCATATCCGTTCTGTGTGTGTCTTTGTGTTAATGTGCAGAATCATGCAGAAACAAGGATACAGTCTCAGTGCTTGAGTGTTTTGTGGCTCTCTTTGATAATATGTGCTTTGTGTGCATGCACATATGGGTGTGAGGGAGTTAGCTTGCCACTGTTTGCTGTTCTATGTGAAAGTGAGCATGTTTGCTTGAAAAACAGAGCCACTGGGGGGATGTTGGTGGTGGGATGGGTAAAACGCAGAGGTCAGCTATCACTTTGAAACATGCTGCTCCTTATCTCTGTCACGAGGCCTAATAGAGTAATGAATCAACATAAAGCCCGGGAGTTTCCTGACTGGGCCGCTGCCTCCTCTCACAACACTTGTTCTTTGCTTTGACCACACTTATTGCCTCTGTAAGCATCTTTTGCCCTCCTCTGTTGTTTATTGGTGGTTTTCAAAAGTGCTTAAATTGTGACTACTGTCAGAGGTGTATTCACACACGAGCTGCCCTGCTGCCTTTTATTACACTCAGCCACTGTGAGAAAACCTTGGCCACAGATGAGTGAGGGGATGGTGGGTCTCTTTGAGGGGAAATTAATAGGGCGCTAAAGGAAAAGCAGCACATATGTGATCACCCTACGATCGTGTCTCATGACTACGGTAGTTCCAAATCCCTGACTACATTTATAAGCTTTGTAAGTTTTCACAGAGAAAATGAAAAGGAAGCATGATTCACACCAGAAGAATTTTATTTTATGTTTTTAAATGGGATGTCAGGTGTCTGCAAAGGATAAATGAAGCTTGGCTGATGCTTTCAATTTGCAGATAGAAGAAGTCTTGTATGAGACTTATTAGGTGTTCAAAGCTCCAATAGCTGCTATTTAGACTGTAGTGCAAAGAATGTGACATTTTCTTTCAGTGACAGCCAAGGAGAATATTTGTGTCACAATATCAATAATTACCCCATTTATTACAATTGTCGGTTCATTGTAGGCTATACAATTTCAATCAATTTTCCCCCATTACTGAGAGTTGCAGTCAGGCTTGATATTCAAAAAGCATGTAAACCTTTATAAAAAAGAGGTGCAAAAAGCCGATTGTGTTATTCAGTGTTGTTCATTTTTAAAATGAGCTCTTACACCAATATTACATAAGACATTACTCTAACACCAATACAAAAAATGAAGAGGTTTTTTCCACTCTAGTTTTTCTTTCAAGTTGCAGCGCTGCTACATAACATTTTTTTACCAGACTGGGTGGAATGGTGAGGTATAGCTCAAACTACTTCGCTATCCAGTGTGGCAATCCAAAGTGAAATGTGATCACTTTGATTAAAATTTCAGGGAAACTTTAGTTGCCCCTGTTGGGATTTGGTACAGATGAAAGTTTGGTGATTGGCAATTACTTAATTACTAACAGTAATAAGTATTAACAATTAATTACTAATATAACTTAATAATTACGGGGCACCACCCTGCAAATAGGGATCAATGACCAAACAAATATCAATCTCTGAGATTAAAGTAAAGCCTACATTGTGAGTATTAAACAAAATGTAATACTAAAATTATAAGAAGTTATTTAGTAATTAATTAGGTTGAAGGGGTGAGATCGAGCACTGACCGTACAACCAGTTGTTATTACAACAATATGTGCAACAATAATCACTCAGAGGCCTCTCATTCAACACACAACAGTTAATTACCAAATGTATTTCCTGAGAAAATCCATACATTAACATTAATAAACATCAATCTACAACTATCAACACAAATAACATCGCATCAACAATCAAATCACAACAACACCAGGCAAGCGTGTTTGTGTGCATGCCTAGGTGAGTGTGAGTGTGTGAGGGTGTTCATGTGTGAAAGAGAGAGAGTGGAGGGGGGAGGAAGTTGGCAAGATGGCGGACGTGACTATGTCATGCCACGTGTCGGTCACTGGAATTGATTTGCTAAGTTTGAGCGAAAAAATGGCCACAGCTCCGCTTGCTCCACGTGTTCCTTTAAAGCACACACAAGATGGCGCAGAGCGAAGCTGAACACGTTAAATGCTCATAAAAGGGGTGACTATGCTACACTGGTCGTGTGCGTTGTTGACTGTGAGCTCTCCTAAATATCACTCACAGGGTGATGTGTGTAATGTTTCTAATAAACCAGAGAAACTGGATCTCATTTAACAGGCATATGTGTTACTGACTGCAGCAGAGGTAGGTAAAACACTAACGTACAGCGGCAAGTTGCCTTCTCCTTCTACCACTGAAATCCACTGTGTAACCAAAAATTTAAGTGCAGCTTACAGGTACGAACACCACTCACCACTGCCCTCTTGTGGTTGGGAGTATTAACAGCTCTTCTCACTACATCCCCCTTTCTTTAGATGTAAGCTGTAAACAACAATTATTCATCTAACAAACTTAAACTGTAGTGCAGTGTCCTTGTCAACCTAAAAACAATATTAACAACAAGTTCCTTAGTTTTAAACAGCAAAAACAAAATTCTTTACATTCTTGTTTTGTGTTTGTTTTATTTTGTTTTTTTCCAACACATATTACCTTCTCTTGCTAATTTTTTTAACTAAATAAACCTGTCCTTTTTTTCTTTTTTTAACAGTAGCAACAGACAATTTCCTTTGTTTTAAGTGCAATAATGTCAATTCAGTTGAGTTTTTTGTTCCATTCGGTTTTTTTTGTATCCTGTTGTTTTTTTTAACAACAGGATACAGCTCAATTCTTTGGCTTCAGAGGCTCAGTCTGTCTGGTGCTCTAACGTTGTGTGTAGACCTCCACAGTACAGGTGAGGTGGTCTGCTCAGCTGCTGCGGTGTCATTTGACACTGGTGGTGGCTCAGCTGATGCAGTGCCAGCTTGATTTTATTCTGTTGTTTGTTCTTGGAGTGTCTCTCTTGTTTTCAGCAAACTCCTGCGATTCCTCCTCAGGATTTGACCATCCTTTGTTCTGACGGTGTAGGATCTTGGACTTACTTTCTCCAGAAGCGTGGCCTTTATGCTCCAGATGTTTGAATCGTCGAGTCTTACTGTGTCATGTCTTTCCAGTGGTGCCAGGCCTCTTGATGCCTTGTCATAGTTCATTTTTTGTCTCTTTTGTAGATGTTTTTGATTCTGTCTCACGTCTTTGTGCCACTCTTGTTTTGTAATGTAGGGAAGGGTGGTGCGTAGCCTTCGTCTCATCAGAAGCTCAGCAGGAGACATGCCATGTTCAAGAGGTGAAGCTCAATAGCTTAACAAGGCCAGATATGGATCTGAGTTACTGTCTTTTGCTTTCTTGAGCAGTTGTTTAACAATGTGAACTCCTTTCTCTGCTTTGCCATTTGACTGGGCATAAAGGGGGCTTGAAGTCACATGTTGAAAGTCATACTCTTCAACAAAGCTCTGGAATTCTTTTCAGTTGTTCCATGAATGAATTCCATGAATTCATGGCTCCTCTGGAAGGTCTGTAAATGTAATTGTAATTGGCCCCTTTGGCTGTTTTGTTTGATGCCTCAAACAGGTCTCACAGGTTGAAACCACCCTGTCAACGTCTGCATCTTGCAATTCCTGGCCAATAAACTGCCATTCTGGCCCTCCTCTTACATTTCTCCGAGGCGCCCCTTGTGCAGCCTTTTCAACATTTCTGGTCTCAGTTACTGAGGGATGACGATTCTGTTCTTTCTGAGTGGAAAGCCGTTGACAACACTCAAATCTGCTCTGATGATGTAATACTGTTGACAGTCACCTCTCGATCAAACCTGATTTAGATTTTTAATGACCCTCTGGGTGGGGAAAGTTTCAAATTAATTCAGGGGAGTTTCCAAGTCAACCTTTGCCACCTTGTTCCAGGAGCAGCAGAGGAGTCCTGCTCTGTCCCGCCCAATGCGCCACTGGCGCACAGCCGGTTGTCCAATCAGCTGTGTAGAATCATCTCATCAATTCATAGGTGTTTCATGGGTGTTTCTCTGGCCAAAAATGCATGAACCAA
>JAPZDV010000021.1:5089405-5101641 GCA_029814665.1 Acanthurus lineatus
AGGTGTTTCATGGGTGTTTCTCTGGCCAAAAATGCATGAACCAATTGGAGAATCCACTCTCGTCCCCTTCAAAGACTGGTTCCGCCCAATGCGCCAGTGGTGCAGGCGTATTGCTTTCTTAATCCCGGCGCAAACATAAACGGATTCATTCATTCATTCATTCATTCATTCATTCATTCATTTATTCGTTTATTCGGCTGGACAGGGACAACGCTTAATGAATGTACTGTGTCAGACAGCTCTCAGCTAGTCCCCCCCTTAAGTCAAATCGTTTAGAAAGCAAACATTTCTATATTTTGTCATATCCATTTCTACAATATATTTTCGCCCATATTTTACAGTAACACAGGGTCCTAAAATCACACAACAAAACACAGTCCAAACTTCACGCTAATTAACTGTCTCTGCCCAGACAAAAGCTCTCTTACTTGGTGTGGCTTGTAACGACTAGCATGCTTCCCGGCGGATCCGATCCGGAGCGCGTGCGGGGCGGCTGTAGCGTCGTACAGCAGGATGAATTTGGCGGTGCACGGCGTGGCGGAGGAGGATCAGCGGGGTCAACTCTGAGGATGAAACGGAGTCTCGGCGGGCTCGTCTTCTTCTGGAGAAAAGATCTTTCTCTGAGTCTGCAGGAGCTCCTTTCTCACCCTTGGTCACACGAGGATTGCGGGAAGCAGCGCGTCGCGACGGCATTTAAGCCTTCGATCGCGACGGGGGGCCTCCGGCAGATCTCACCTGGGCAAGGCTGTATCTCAGCCAATGGGAGGTACGAGTTTGAATTTGACAAAAAAAAAAATATCACCGCAGGGGCAATTTACCAGCCGCCAGTGTGCAGCTATTATTCTTCAGGTTTTGCTGGTCTGTCTTGTTTGAGACATTAGCGAGGCCCAACACCTCTAGTGCCCCGGTTCAAGTTTTAGTTTTTAAGTTTTTAAGTTTGTGTCTTACAGTGACTCTGTCATAGCATCTCTCTGCAGAACAATGTTGGGAAGACCAAGAACCCAGTTGGGCAGCAGTTTGTCTTTCAATATCTTTTAGTCAAGCAATGCATATGAGCCCAACAGCCTTAATGAGGAATGAACAAAAAACTGAAACAGCATTTCACATCTTTATGTACATGTCCATAAGCAGACATGCAGACATGTCCGGTGTTTTACTTCCACCAGCTCTTTGAATTTAAAGATTTCTGAATAAATAACCATCACATAGACATGTGGAAAACTAATGATGCAGTCAGTCAAGCATAAAGTTTGAGTAATACAGCTCAGTAGGTAAACAGCCTACTTACATCAACATATTAGGATATAACATGAATTTGCACTCACACAGCATTAGTGGTTGTGTGAATGCAAATTCTCACTCTCTGCAATGAGAAGCTCACTCTGTGCCTGAAGGTTTAGGTTTTAGGTTTTTTTTGCCTGCAATATGCTTTTGACATACCAAATCTAGCTTGTCAAAGGTACTTTTGAATCTCAAATTTGATAAAAGTGTATGGATATTTCCCTCTTTATTCTGTGAAAGAAATCTCTCCAGCGACAAACATTTAACAGACAGAAGTCAGCATAGTCAAGGTCAGACTTTCAAGGGGGCATAAACAGGAGAGAGACATGTTTTTGAGTGGATCTTAAAGCTGCATACAGCAGGTCAGATGTGAACTTAAGTCACATATGATGAGTTATTTATTCCATAAGTTCTAATTCCCCATATGGATCTTACATAAGATAATTTTTCTTGAATATCTTGGACAATTTAATTCATCTTCATCTTAATCTTAATCTTCATACCAGAGAAATACACCATCTGCTTTTCATGCATCATGCTTCTCATTCTATCACTTTACTTTTACTGTGCATTTTTAAGGATATTTTTAGCACATATAAGGCACATAGACATATGCTTCACTCTTGCCCTCCAGGCTTTTTTGATGCCATGGCCTGTGCTGATCAAGTCCTTGCTCGCTCAATCTGCATGATGATGCTTTTATGTTTCAGGCTTGTATCTGAAAAAGTAAACCTGAGCTCAAATTGGCCAGGTTAGCAGCCTTCAAAGAGAATACATTAATCAATTTCCTTTGGCTTTGAAATGCAGGTTCTCTGCTTGAATTCTGCGACTGCTCATAGACTGGATTTCTTTTCTGTACCCTCTTTTTTTTTCGCTATTCTCAGCCCCTTTCTTTCTTGGCCATTTTTATTCAGTTTTGCTCTGTACAGAACATAGCTTAGAGCATTCATTTTATTCAGATCCAATGGCCATAACCTGCTATTGTAGTTTATCTTATTACATGGAAGTTATCATACAAAACTAGTCACATTTGGAAAAACAAATTACTTAAAATTACTATATGATTCCCCCATATATTGACTGAGTAAGTTAAATTTAAAACCAACTAATGAATACAAAGCTTCTTCTACCCACATTGTCCAGTCAAGAGCTTAAAGTTTAAAGCTGCATAAATCAATATTTTTACACTAATAATGGATCAAGCTATAATGCTTAATGTGAAGAGTGCAGCTGCGTAATGCTGAATTCACGGAGAATTATCACCTAATTCCATCATTCCTCTTAAGTCTGCAAAGCTTTTAGTGTCTTCTAATTCATTTCTGTTCTGTTTATATGATGAGCAACCAAACAGTTTTAATTCACTCTGTTTTCTCCTTAGCATTGTTTTCAGCTGCAAGAGGCGCTTCCTTGCTTTGCAGATTTTCTGACAACCCTGATTATTATCCAGATTAAAGTCTGGATTACACACCACCTGCCAAACACCAAATGAGGGACACACTCATTGGCTAGCTGGTGAGCATGATGAAGCCTTTTGAAACTAAAAAGCCAATTTTTTTTTTAATTTTTTTTTTCGGGGATGGAACAAAACAAAGCTAATAAGATACTGACTAATTGACTTTATTGTGTGGACCAAAAAATTACTCCAAATGAACCTTGCTCCTCCAATGAGTTAATGAGCTGCTCTTTTGCTGATACATTTGCCAGCTGTCCATGTTCTGTTTATAATTTAAGTGGCCAAAAAAACAATTAATAGAGGTTTAACATCAGAGTGCATAACTTTTTAAAGAAGAGAAGACAGTCATACAAGGTAAAGATATATGGAACTTTTGTTGTCTGACATTTCCTGACTGAATGACGTCACTCTGCTTTTGCTACTGCTATACCTCACTTTAGCAAGTCCCAGATAAAAAGTTACTTATTGCGAGTGAATTAAGAAGTAGACATATCATGAGACAGTTTGTTAGTCTCATACTGTGGTCCCATTCCAGTCAATATCTGTCAGCGTGCCTTATGTAAGCTTATTGTTATCTGCCCGTACCGCTGCTACTGTGAGAAGCTAGTTAGATTAGCTTAGTGTAGCACAAAGACTAGCAATAATGAGCTGCTATATGAGCTCATTATTACCCAAATCCTGTTAGAGTACTGCAAAGAAAGAGTCACAAAGAACAATATCACATTAAAGTCATTTAAATACATCCTCTCAATTCCATAGTTTGTGATACTCAACAATAGTGTCATGATCCGCTAATTGAGTAGTTTTAGTTCAGTTAATTCTTAGGTTGTGTGTCAAGTTTACTTTTTGTATATATCCTTGTTTCATTGTTTCTTGTTTTATTTTGGTAAACTACCCATGTCCTGTCAAGTTTCCCTACTTTTGTAATTACCCACCCTGCCCTTATGTGTTTCACCTGTGTTGATTGCCCCACCTTGTTGCTGTCTGTTGTCGTCTGTTGTCGTCAGCCCTTGGTGCTGTCTCTGGTCCTGATCTCCTGTGTCTTTGGTTTGTAGCATTTGAGTTATTTTGTCTTCTTTGATTTTGTCTGTTTTGTTGGACTTTGCATTTTGGTTTTTTGTATTATCAGCTTGTTTTTTTTAATAAAGCTCACTTTTCGTTAAATAAGTGAATTTTTTATCTGTGTTTGGGTCCTCTTTGATTGACTGTGACTAGGGCTGTCAGTTGATTAAAATTTTTAATCGCATTAGTGTCCTGAGTTAAAGCGCGATTAATCGCAAGTTAATTGCAATTTTTTTTACCCTGCTCCATATGTAACTTAACAAGATATTTATTGTGTTTCTTATACTCTAGAAAAAATTGGAGAAGACAATAATAATTCCTTGGCCATCATGTGGTGTTTAAGACTGGACGTGCTAACTTAGTGGTAACTGAGTTCACATTTACGATAAATACAAATTACTTTTGTTTTGACCAAGAACCATCGGGCAAAACTTTAAAGCTAAACTTTCTGTTTAAAATTACCTTTTCTGTATCCATTTCTGCTTTGTAACTGTTTGCAATGTTATTTTAGTACCACTTCCTGAAACTATGGGAGCTGGCAAGGCACAGACCATGCGTGCGATAATTGCACATTTAAAAAAATTTGTGCCGTTAAAAGGAGTTTGAGTTAACGTGTTATTAACGCGTTAACTTCAACAACCCTACCTGTGACAATTAGAGGACCAGCCCTCTAAAAGTATTTCAGTCAAAAAGACTAAAAAGTCTTAGTCACAACCTAAAAATTGCACAAAACAGAAGTCTTATTGTTCAGTATTTTGCTTTGACTGGATCTTTATGATTTTGTTTCTCCTATTCATCATGAATAAAATCATACAGTCAAAATTTCAGTAAGTTATCAAAAACCCCAAAATTCATTAGAGATATGCAGTGAAGGTGTTACAATGAGCTCCATTTGTTTTGTTCTATTTGGGTTGCGCTTCAGAGGAGCATTTGGAGTGTTGATGAATGCTCGCGTCATGAAGCTCAACTTTGTTGTCACCTATTTGTTGTGACGTCTCTGACAAGAATTATAGAGTTTCTTTGATGTGAGGTTGATGCTAACAGTAGCACAATTTAGACCTTGTCAAACCCAGCAATGCCTTTGAGGGGGAAATAAAATGCTTGTCGTTTGATTGTTTTGTTTTGCCTCTCTGTTTAACTCGGAAAAGGCATGCAGTTTGGCATGCACATCCGTTGGCTTCTCTCTGTGGAGCAGACACGTATAAATCCTTTTACATGCAATCCTGCCAAACTACCCTGTAGGCAGGCTTTGCATTTGAAATGTACAATTAGTTATCCCTGTTTGGTTTCAATGCAACATTTCTGAGACATCAAGCCTGGGGGCAACACCCGGAGAATGGCAGCAGGGACCCCATGCATTGTACATCCTTGTTGTTTGTCTGTCTCAGTCCCTGTCTCTGTTTTGCTCTTCTCTTTTATTCTCATTTGCTCTACTTTTTTTCTCTTTTTTATTATTTGTCCTGAGTTGAACTGGAAAGTGTGAGTTGTCACCTGGGTGCGTCTGCAGTTCTGTCTTTATGGAGGCCTCATTCGCCGCAGTATTTCTCTTGGCAGGAGCATAAACATGCTCCAGGATCTCCCTGGTCAGGGTTGAGGGAGTAGATGGGATAAACTGAGGTACTTCATCTAATCAGCAGGGCCAGCAGCGCGCTGTAAAGCCAGCTGTTGGCCGGTAGCGGGTGGGGGCGAAAATCGGCTTGTACTACCTGCTTCTAGCACTGACCCCTAGCGTGCCCCCTCGCTGTTTCTAATCTACAAAGACATTAATACAGGCAGAGCTGACTCACAATGAGGCTGTTAGGGGAGGCTTTTTAATCTTACTAAGTGTTCTGCTGGCAAATGGAGAGCTTTTTTTGTAAACTCCCCATGAAGGATTAAAATCTAGTTCAACATGCTAAATGCTCATGTTAAAGGAATGTATTTTTAGCCTTGTGTATGGGATCTATTTTTTAGTGAGTTTCAATTTTCTACACTTCCTGAGAGGCCTGAAAATTTGGAGCAGTTTAATAGCAGAAAAAGCTGCATGAAAATTCCCTGGAGAATCATGTTTGATAACATATTTTCTGCCAATAGCCAGTCTTTCATATAAAGGCCAAAGAGGCTGGTAAGGTCAGGCAGAGCCACCTACACATCTCTGACAAGCACAGATTTACAAACACACACACACACATGCACACCCACAGGCACGCACACACACACACACACACACTTGTGTGATTAGCCTAGCAGAAGCATTAACAGAAAATTGTGAGAATGGAACAGAGCTGTCTGTAACATCTGCTGGCACTCTGTTCTAAATAACGCAAAGCATAAAAAATAAAATTTTACTTCCTTCTTACTAACAATCAAAAAAAAGAAGACAAAAAAGACCAAGAAAGCAGTCAAAGGAGGCAATAGTTAAGATTTCATTGCAGGTTTAATTGCAACAAAGCTTGAGGTTGTGGATGTGAGAGTTCTGGCAAAAGATCAGTGAAAGTCTGAAATTGAGAGCTGAGTTCTTATAGTGGAGAGCTGATGAGTATATGGATGCAGGTGACTGCAAGGCTGATTGCAAAAACACACACACACACACACACGCACACACGCACACACACCCACACACACACACACACACCAGATACCAAGTATAAACACAGGGGAAGAGAAACACATGGAACATAAGGAAACCTTGACATCAGTAACAATAACATAATGTTTTAATCAAAGCACCAAATCAATCAAACAACATTATGATCCGCATTTGAACTCCACCTTTGAAAAAAGTATAACTGAGTATAACTGAGTCTTCTTAAGTGCTGTGTGATCGTTAAGGGTCCGGATAGAAATGGATATAAATAGAATGGAGGGTTTAAAGCAAATGTTGTTGTTTTGTGGTTTTAGTTGAGATATTTCCTGTTTTATTTTGGTAGGTCTTTCTGGTCTTTCTGAGACCTTAGGCCTGTACTTCTCAGCAGGACTTGCACTTAGTGAGGTGACTTCAAGTTTAACTCTGGGTTGTTAGTCTTATAAAGATGAATTTCTTTCCAACAGATACACTGACATGATAACATATGCTGAACACTTGACCTACTCCAGACAGGTTAAGTTCCAGACTAGAGATCAACATGACAAAAACACCACCTACTGACCAATCACACCGATCAATTCTCTTAGAACAGCATCTCTTTCCATTAAGGAACCCATGGAGCCCGGTGCATTGATCATGTGAGGGTCTCCGTGGATGACAAAAATATTCACAGACCAACAAACATCATTAACTTCACGTGACATTTTTAAGATAAGAGACATAGATAAGAGAATGACTTTCCTGTGTTATCTTGTACTTAATTTGCTTCAAAGTCAGTTAACCCTCTGCTGCTGTAGCTGAAAGATTAAATCTGGAATAGTCATACATGCCTCTAAAATACACCAATACAACCCATTAAATTAAGCTTTGTGTGTCATTTATTCTACGTATTGTGAAGCCTCTTTGAATTAGGTTCTGATTTTTTTTATTATTATTATTTGCTGTGAAGTCTGTTTGACACCACCAGGGTTGCATGAAAGAATGGCTGAAAGAATAAGTCTGAAACTGTTATACACGCCATTAGAATTTGCATAAACAACAAATTAATTTATCGAGACTCGTATGAGTGAGTTTAAAGAGTATTTCATAATGATGAATTGAAAATATTTCTTAAGAGACTTAGATGTTTTAGTTCAAGTGACAAATTTGTGGCTGCAGAAGTTAATACTTTTCAAACTGCTTTAAGAAATCTCAAGTATGAATCTATTTTCCGGCTTAATAACTCCAAAAAATACAATCATCTTGGTTTAATCAACAGGCTGCTAATCCCTGTTGTAAGAAATTGGTACATTGTCTCTTTATAAGACTTTTTTTTTTATCTCTAATCATTATTGTCCTTAGTGTCCTTTACTCTGTGCATGCCCTGCCATTTATTTGATCCCTGAGTCTCACGTTTGAATGAATGATTAATGGAATATATATTTATATGTAATAATAAGATCTACTCATGCTTAGATGATATCACGTTGATTTAAAAAACAGAAACAGAAATAGTCTGAGGTGGAGCCCTGTGCTCCAAACATTGTGCATCAGTAAATAAAAATCCTTTAAACAAGAACAGTTTGGTGTGTGAAACTCTCTCTCTTTCAAATCAGCTGCAGGGTATTTTGTCATCTAGCTCTGCTGCTTTTAGCTTGGATAATGTGTTCAATTATTGTATTCATTCATCTAATATTATAGTTTGCTCTTTGTTTGTAAAATATGCCACTCTACTGCCTGTGGACTTGTCCATATTTGTAACTGTAACATGTGCTGCAAACACAGCCAGTTTTGTGTGAAAATGCTCATGTCTATATTGGGAAACAAGGTTTGATTTACCAAGTTGATTACCACATTTGTGTGACTGTTTAGCTGGAAGCTAAGAAGAAGCTTACAGGGCTCAGATAGTGAAGCTGGCTAACAAAAAGAGATCCTTGATTTGCTGAACTTGCTTCAGAGTCCAGGCCTCTGCTCAGACTTCTCCCTCTGGTTCAGTTCCTTCTGTACTGGGTACCATTGTAGGACAACCTACTGTCAACAAGTCAGAATTACACTGGGCCCTTTAAAATGATAATTCTCTCAAAACTGTAATTTAAGAAAATAACTAGATATGGTTTACCTACATAAATAAAATACTACTTTTACTACTACTACTACGACTACTACTACTACTACTACTACTACTACTACTACTACTAATAATAATAATAATAATAATAATAATGATAATAATAGTAAATTACTCAAAAAAATGTAAGAACTTTTATGGGTTTGAGATGGTACCCAACTAACAGCTGCCCCCACTAGATACCACTAAATTCTACACATTCAAACTCTAAGTCATGCAAGCTAGTTCATGGATCATGAGAGAAAAATAACACCTGTGCAGCATCTGTCCCTTTTCCAAGTCTAAATGGTACAGATTGTGTCATTACTTTACATCCTAGAAATGTCTTACAGTAAGTGTTTCCTTCTCTTTTAGGTGCTGATGAGGAACCTCAAATAGCTACATTTTATTTTCCTCTTCTCGGCTCAGCGGTGAAAACTACAGTCCTATTGTTTCGCGCCTCATTTTCAAAAACCACTCACAGACACGGTAATGCAGTGCAAGTAACCACTCATGCTTAACTGGATCGACTCCACGCTATCTGCACACATTTCCTCAAAGATACTTAGTGTATTCATGGCCTCTTATCCCCACTGAAAAACACATCAGGAAGGAAATGAAGCCGACTGAGGGTAAAAGAAATGGAAGCATTTTTTCCTTATTTCTTATCAACAGGCGACAATGGGCAGAGTCAATGAACAAATCCGAAACTTCTCCAATATAAGCAGCAGTGGAGCTCTTCAACTCCGATTTCAGTGTGTCTGTGTGACTGAGCAGCAGATATTAAACATTATTGAATCTGTGCAAAGACCTGGACTGCAGGGTTTTGAAATTTGATACAGCTGATGAAAGCTGGGCTGAAAATTGGTGGGGGAAGTGCTTCAAATGTTTCAAATCTCTGAGCTGAAATGAATCTGGTTTTATGAGGTCACCGAAGCATTTCCATGGCAATCGGAGAAAAAGGCCTTGAACTGAAATCAAAGCGTCAAAGAGGATCACAGAGTCTCACCAGGAGCAAAACTTTAAGATACATTTCATAAAGCTGATATCAATTTCTACACTAATCTTGATGAAAAAAAAAACCTAAAAAATTTAACCTGTAGCACGAAGAAAAAAATGCCATCACTTTTACATGTTTAAGGTAAAAAATTGGGAGAAAGAGGGAGCGAGTGACAGAAAGACTGTATAATTGGTCTGAGGTTAAAAGGAAGCGAGGCCAGAAGCGAACACATAGGTTGTTCTAATGAATCAGATGTGATGAAAGGCAAGCGCATTTTCAAAGACATACATATTTTAATTGGACTTTTCAGAAGGAGCTTTCATCTTTTTCTCACTGTGTTCATGTTCTTTTATTTGAGTAGCATACTGATACTCTACAAGGTGTGTAGTGTTGACAGTGATAGAATTTTCCATAAGATGCAGAACCAAATATTTTGGGACTATGTATTACATTTTGCCCATCCAGCAATCCTGTCCCATCTTTGAAATGTAATAGCTGATGTTAACATATAGATATAGTCCATAAAAGAGTAAGAGACATTCATTATTGGATGTAGTTTCATGTCGAATAGCTACAATTTGATCATAAACACAATTATAGATACATCTTGATGTAGCTAGATTTCTGCTCATATTTTTATTTCATGCATAGACATCGAACTTTTTGAACAGTTAGCTGCATAATTTAACTAATCCATTCATCTGAAAGTATTTCACAGTATCCTGCCCGTATAAGAATAACAAGATGAGGCAGACTGCTCTGCTGTGATGTTCTTAATGTTGTAACGATAGTTTGTCTGTAAGTTGTTAATGTTGTGTCTCTCGCAGCCCCCCCTTCTGTGCCATTAGTTCTGCAGAGAGCCTTGTTGAACAAGATGCTGATCAGGTTAAGGGTTTATAAGGGGAAATCCTTTAAGTTCCTTTAAGTTACTTTTAATTTAATGTAGTAATCAAGATATTAAATCATAACATGCCTGCAATTGTTGCCTTTTGTGGGATTATAAGAAAAAAAAATGTTAAGAGTGCTGCAACAGATTGGGTTCCATGGTTCCATGGTTAGCACTCTGGACTTTGACTCCGATGATCCGAGTTTAAGTCTCAGTGGAACCCACTTAAAACAAGAAATAAAAGAATAATAACAATTCTGGGCATATGTATCTAGGAGAGGAGCACTACTATTCACAGTGCATGAGTTCTTGATGAGCACATTAGCACTTTGTAGCGGAGCCGCCTCACCGTAGTGTGTAAAGGGGGGATTGCTGACTGGTGTTGATAAAGCATTTTTGAGAATTTAAAAGATTAGAAAGTGTTATGTCAGTACAGTCCTCTCCTGTAACTCTTCCATTTGTTTTGCTGCAATGCCTTTTTTGTTATGTTAGGTTAATTTTATTGACTGATGATTAGAAAATCAGTTTTTAATATTTGTGATTCAATGCAGAATCTTCTACATCTGCTTTATGATAGATAAAAAATTCCCTGGAGAAAAATATGAGCATGTATCTTGTAGCTATGTAGCCCTTTAACATACTTACTGCCATTTCTCCATTCATTCAAATGCCACAACTGGTGAGGGTGCATGGTGAAACAGCAGCAACGGCAGAAAATGGTTCATTTTCATCCATAGAAATACATTCTCGTTTGAAAGGGCTTGAGGAAAATATTCAGCAGTTGCTTGTGAAGAGTGATTCCTGTAATGTTGCTGTTTAAAATAAATGAAATTGGTCATGCTAAAATCTTCTTTAAGCATTAATCTGGGTGCTGCTGTAAAATGTGTTCTAATTCTACCAAGAGGCATTAGTTCGCAATTACTGCAGCTTGTTTAAGTGGGAGAGGTTTTAGACTGTGCAGCAAAACAGAACGTTTTTCAACATTTTGTAGGCCAATGATAAACTTTGTTTTCCTTTTTTAATTCCTTTACTGGTGAAAATCTCATTTTGCTGCAGGACGCTGATTCCTCTGCATGTCTAGAATGAGTGGTTTCATCCCAGAATATGCAGAGAGAGAGAAAGTATGTGCATCATGTTGTATGTAGACAGTAAATAGTTACCTGTGGTATTGGATTCAACATTTGATATCCTGTGTATTAGAAATGAAAGTCTAACAGGTCTAACAAGTCGAGAGCAACTGACAATCTTAAACTCAACAAGAAAACCCATATAGCATTTATGCTATAAAAAACAAACAAACAAATACAATTTAGAATTGGCTTCCCACGGTATTTTTTATTCACGCACAATCTATTGGTCATATACAAATTTCTGTGTGCATAAAAAAAAAAATCATAGCTAAAAGTGAAAGTGGAAAAAAAGTGAAAAAATGAAACACTTGTCTAATTTAAAGGTGCCCTGTGGAGTTTTATATCCATTAGTGGTAATGTAGAGCAGTGTGTTTATGCCAGGACCAGTGTGTTTTATCTTATGCTTTATTAGTGCATGCTCGGGAATACAAAAAATAAAAGAAGAATAACAATTCTGGGCATATGTGTCTAGGAGAGGGGCACTACTATTCACAGTGCATGAGTTCTTGATTAGCAGGTTAGCACTTTGTAGCGGAGCCACCTCACAGTATTGTGTAAAGGGGTGATTGCTGACTGGTGTTGTCGTCGTCTGTTGCCACTCCCCATGCTCTCGTCAGCCCTTGGTCTGTCTCTGGTCCTGATCTCCCTGTGTCTTTGGTTTGTAACATTCAAGTTATTTTGTCTTCTTTGATTTCATCTGTTTTGTTAAACTTTGCATTTTGTTTGAGTTTTGTATTATCAGCTTGTTTTTTAATAAAGCTCGCTTTTTGTT
>JAPZDV010000021.1:5124045-5146326 GCA_029814665.1 Acanthurus lineatus
TTTTTTTTTTTTTTTTTTTTTTTTTTCCAAATTTAATGTCCAGCTGCTGGCTGTAGCTTTATATTTAGCATGTAGATGTGAGAGTAGAATTTAGCCTCATTACAAAAATGCTGATCTATTTCCTTCAGGTCCCAAACTGGAACTTGAAGACTATGCAAGAGAGTGAGAAAGTCAATCTTTCACATCTGCACTGTCAATATTGTTTCATAGAAATAAAAAAGTGAAAACAATATCCGATTATTCATAACCTTTTTGGATTGATGACAATTCTTCTATCTCTGTAATACCCTTCATTCACCACAACCATGGTGAAAGAATATTGAATTATTAAGTTCAGTGCTTTGTGTCTCTGTGCATAAAAAAATCTGTTTTTGAAAGAAACTAAAGAAAAATAACACAATAAACACAATAAAAAAATCAAATGACAAACAATGACACAGACAAATGGTAACTGTTTTCAGGAAATGTGGCATTTGTATATAAATATGCTCAATTGAAAGTGAGTAAAATAAACATGATGAAGCCTGACTTGAAGAAAACAACAAAGACTGGCAGTGCATGGAGTAAATGAAGGCTGTTACGGTGAAGAAACAGCTTCAACGTCATCTCGGCACTCTGTGCTGTGACAGCCTCTTTACTTCTTTTTTTCTTAAAAGCATCACAACATTATTCAGGACTTTTTTCTCTAACTGATAAAGACAAACAACAACGAAGTGAAACCAACATACCTCGGGGCGTCTAAACAGGCACTAGAGACTTCATCTTTCATCTTTTAAATTATGTATCACTTGGACAAAGATTTTGTCACTTCTGTGCTAAATACTTACAGAGAGAATGACTGATGGTATTAGAATTCATACACTGGCAAAATGGTTGCCAGAACACCCCATGGGATCATGTGTTGCGAGCTGCAGCTGTTACCGTGTCACTTTCCTCCTCTGTTGCTTCCTCATGATGCCATTTCAGGCTACAGTGCAGTGTTTGCTTTGCAGACATCAACCCTCGTGTGAGGCTGACAGGTGTGACAGAGGACAGGCGCAAACAAACCCAGAATAAATTAAAGTCATCTTTTTCAACACATGTATCTTATCTATATTTAAACAAATATACTAGTTTTTGTCAGTTATTTAAAGTTTCCTATCCATAGGCATGTCTCTATGTTTTCAATAAAGAGGATGAAACTCTTACAGATGGTCCAAGTTACAACTGTGGTTTTATTTTTTCATTATTTTTGATTAATCTGTTCATAATGTTAATATTAAAGTGATTTTATTGATTGTTCAGTCAATAAAATACCAGTGTTTGTTTTATTTTTATAAAGCTAATATCTAATTTACCTTACATTTGTGAACATCATACTCATTCTCTGGCTGTTGTCACCTCAGAAGTTAGACCAACCAAATGTGATGATGTTTAATATATTACGTTTAATTTCCTGCCATTCAACTAATTCAATAATCAACTTATCAATTCAATACTAATTAAAATCTGAAGTCACCTGGAGGGAATTAAGGTCCACCTAGATAATAAGGTTAATTTGAACAAGATGAACACTGTGTCTCCACAGGAAGCTAAAAGGTATTAAAGCAGCAGCAGCAGCCCTGCTCTCCATCCTTGTCACACAGGTTACATTTAGGGATAATACCTGTTGTAATGTAGCGTTATAATCCCTGTTTTCTCACAACTGAAAACACAGCCAAATCAGTAACAAACATAAATTGAGAAAAACTTAAGAAAGGGACACACGTATAAAGGACAACTGAAAAACACAAGACCTAAAAGTGTATGTCCCTGCTAACATGGCTGTAAAGGTGTACAACAACACTTATAACTGTTTGCTAACACCAGCATGCAACACTATGACAATGCTCTATGACAATACTGGTGTTAAGCAGGTGTAAGGCCTGTGTTTAAAATCTTAGTTTATAGTGTTCCAACATCTGTACGTTATAGGACCAAACAAAGCATGCAGCTGAATCTGATGACAATTTTATTAATTTTATTCAGAAGCATTTCTTTATTTTAACTTTTTTTTTCCAAATACCAATATAGGATTATACACTTTAAGACAGCAGACATGACACACAAACATTTAATTACATCATAATAAAAAAGAACAAAAACAAGTTAAAAGCATTTTGGATGAACTTTAAGCAGTCTGAGTTGGTGAGGAGTCTTAGATGGCTCTTTTACCAAAAAAAAAGGCCAAACTATAGTTAAGAAAATAAGAATTCAGAAGGAAAACTCAACAGTAAACTATATTATCTCTCCACTGACATAGAAACCGGTCGATGTTGAATGAATCGTGGTTCACTGACTCTGCGTTCGCTCGACTGGCCCTTCCGTGTGGAGTAGGACGTCAGCCAGACAGATGCTTCCAGGTGGAAGTAGACCAGAGGGCAGCACGGTGTTTCTGGAGCACTGCCACCAAAAGTACCACCTGAATCGACCCGCGCTCCTACTGAACGGCGTCCCACAGAGGAAGACAACTCTCCAGGCCACGCTGCCCACCCCGCAGAGCTACTTGAGGATCAATAATTAACTCAAAATGCTGTAGCCGGCCTGAGGTGTGTGAAAAGTGAAGATTTATGTATTGTAAGCAATCCAATTTGTTCCTGTGTGTCAGGAAAGATAAATTGACGCCAGAAGAGTAACTGTATTCTTTTAAATAGTAATTGCCACACTTGGATGCCTATCTGCTAGCATCTCTGCCACTGGCATATTTTCAAGAGCTGCTTTAAAGGTGAGAATCTTTTTATTCTGAATCTTAAGACTTCAAATATGACACCCAATTCCTCGGATAATAAACATTCAGTTAAATTAGTACATTTATTATGGTGTCAAAAAAGAATTATAACCTTGTAAATGTATATTTTGTGGCAGATCTGTTGTCTGTTGTCTAGTTCATTAAATTTAAGTTTTAACTTAAAAAGTTAGTGGAGTGAATAAAACATCTCATTTTATTAAAAAAATGTGACTGTTTTGTGTTTTGATCCAACTCTGATGAAACAGGTTATAGAGGCACTTCTCAAGACTAATATTGTGATAGAAAGTAACGCCACTTCCACCACTCATCTTAAAATTAACTTGTTGATAGCAATGAGCTGTGAATTCTGTAGTCTTAAGGTCAGGCCTCAGGTTCAGCTGTGACATTTCTCAATTCACCCAAGTCCCAGAAGTTCAATTCACAATGGCACAAAGTTTTTGGGAACAGTTTGAAACTGTCATTCTGCAGTTTACTAATTAAGTGGCTCTATAAAAATATTTATTTTATGTGTACTATTTATCACTATGTACTTGAATATTCTCTATCTTCAAAAACTGCTAGCAAACACAATAAAAAAAAGATATGGTATAGAATAAATAATCTAAAGATTTTTTTATTTGCCACACTGGTACAGTTTCTTCCAAGAGGAGATTAAGGAAGTTATCAAGTCAAAAAGAGCTGTGGGAGTGTGACCAGTGAGACTCCTCCACTATGACAGCATTTATGACTACTATTAATGGATTTGATGTCAGTGGGAATTCTTTCCCAAGCATGTGATCTCCTTTTGTTGTCTGCTGCATCTGTGACTGACAGAGATAAGATTAGAGTCCAGATCAAGCCGCTTTGTGCAGTGGTGGACATGGTATTGTTTGGTACTGTTAGGTTGAATTCAGTAAAGAAATCTGAGGAAACCAGTTATTTTTAAAAAAAAATACTTAAGTGTAATTAAATCTTGAATGAATTTGACTGAAGTTTATATACTAAACTCTTAGTCAATTAAACTCAAAGGGCAGTGTTTTTAAGGCTGGTTGAGTTGCTGGCTGTAACCACAATAGTGGAGAGTCACAACAAATGTTGTGTCAGTAAAGATAAGCTTGTGTAGTGCAATATGATATTGTTATGAGGAGAAATGATGCCTGCAACTCTGCAGGCTCAAACAAGGTCTGAACAATGCAGCTGAGGCTTTTTTGTGCCTTTAGCAGACAAGAGAATGATCTGACTGATCTATATTCCCATAAATGTATATAAAAATATTTAAAAACAACCTTCTTATATTCTCTTTTTGTTTTCACCAACTTACCAAAATAGTTGTCTACACCAGTATGACTTGGCATCGTGTCTAGACTGGCAAATATAGAGCCCAAACCTCAAACATATCAGTAGCTGTGCCCAATTTTTCCACTTAGTATCCTGAAGTTAAATGCACTAATTTCTAAATTGCTTTAACTAAAAACAATTTGTTATGGCAAGTGCTTTGCTCAATTACTTCACTTATTCTATTATTAGGTAAAAGTGAGTGAGGTCTATAGTCTGTTTCTGACTCGATAAACTGGAAAGTTGAATTAAACAAACAAGATAAACACATTTTTTCTTCTTAATTTAACCTCAGAAGCTTTCATTAAAAAAAAAAAAAACACTACATAAACAACTTTCAAGGAACATTATGCCTTGCAAACTTATTTCTGTATTATTAAACAGTTTTTCAAAATTTTGTCTCTGCTACTTAATAACATGTAGAAACACTGATAAATCCTGAGTTACAGGGTTGGAGGCCCCCAGCTTTATAAAATCTACCATAAACTTGAGTCGTAAGCTTGAAATTTGGGGAAGAAAAATGTGTCATTTATATCATGACGACTTTTTTTCTCAAAGCTAGGTCAAGGGGAAAATAATTCTATGTGTTTTTATGTGAACTTTCCCATTAATGTCACGCTCTAAAATAATAATAAATGTAACTAATAATCTTGAACCATCTGTTCCAGCTGAGACAAAAAAATGGACAGCATGGGACTGAATTTGTTATTACTAAGGCTGGGTAAATATATGATAATCAAGATCTTTATTTGAAAAATCAAAGTCTAGAAAACGCTTAATGCTGATTAAATAATTCTAAAATGAGTAGCAGACAGTCTTCATTTATGGCTAGAAATATAAATGAATAAGCAACAAAATGAATAGAAAAGAATGCACCTGCAACATTTACAAAAATAAAAATGTGCAAAAATTTTTGTTATTTATGGAGCAGATTTTGAAGAAGGCAGAAGGATCATCTCCAAGATGAGTGACAGTCGGGCACCTGATGTCTGTTGGCTCAGTGATCTGGAAGATAATAGGCAGAAAGTACAACACACATCCTTGCTAAGGATACTCAGATGTATTTGTCAAAAAAAAATCCCAGAACTTTGCTGCAACTTTATACGACTTCAAAAGAAATATACAAGACTGGAAAGTACAGAAGAGGACCAAAGGAGATAACATGAAAGGAAAGGAAAGGAGAGAGGGGGAGGACAAAGGGAGGAGAGCAGAGCAGAGGAGACAGGAGCGAAGAGGAAGAAAAGGAATAGCAGATGAGAGAAAAGGAGGAGGCTAAAGAATTGAGAGGAAAAGAGAGGAAAGGGGAGAACCTGTCCACAGCTTACTTTAAAGTATGCTGTACTCAGGTGAGTAAAGTTTTCAGTCTCTGAACAAGACTCAACAAACCTTCATTACAAGATACATGACTAGTACATCAACACTTGGTTTCTGATCCAAAGTTCTGGTGCGAAAACTGTGTAAATGTACTTTTAGTGCAGTGAGTGATTTAAATGTACTTGATTTAAAAAAAATTGTAAAGCTTGCATTATTTCTATGTTTTTACCTAAAATGTTTAAAAATCTGTGCTCTCTTTCCACAGTTAAGAGCAAAGCTTCCATCTAAAGCATCTCCTCCTGTGACCTGCTGCACAGTAACATAAAGCATATAAGAGACAAGGCAGGAAGTCCAGGTGGGGGCTGTGCACAAGCTCATATAACAGGAATTACATCCAACAGTTTGTTTTTTTTTATTTTACTTTAAGCTGTGTAAAGTTAAGGCCATGTAACTCTGGGTTTCAATAATGTTCTTATTTGATTAGCTACATAATTTCCAAGTCATCTGGACATCAGCAAAATGTTTCCTGATTTGAAATCCATTCACTGATATTTTCTCATGTTGGACACATGCAGGCTGATTCACTTTCTTTATGATCACCATAAAAACATATGTGTAAGTGATTTGCGCATGTTTAGTCTTCTGTGTCTAATTAACATACAAAAGGAAGACTGATGAGATAAAGCAATTAGAACCATTAAAGTGAGCTTGGGTAACAGTCTTTATCAACAATAATGTCTGTATTTCATTGTGCTGCTTACTGTAGACCATGCACTGATACAGCACTGATAGCCAGTGATAATGTAACATCATTGTCACATAACCTAGTGGAACTGCAGGGAGGCAGAAATGTTTAAAATTTGAAAACAGTTTTTGCCGCATGAGGACAAGAATAAGCAGCAAATGCTGTTTTGTTTTTCCTCATCTCTGAAACATGACAGCTCACATTAAAAATGGATGTTAAAATGTGCTCATTGTAGCTATTCAGAGTTTTTCTTGTCTTTTTTAAGCTAGGCCACATCAAGTAGACCCATGCACCCTGATCTAATAAATAATAAAGAATATTTTGACGTGTGTGTGAGAGAGAGTGTGTGAGCGTTGGTTTTCAGATGTTGAAGGCCAGAAAAAGCTTTTATAATCAAAAATATTGAGTGTAACCTTGATTATGATATGCTAGGTTATGTATAAGATTGGCCAAAAATTAATGCTTTTGACAATCAACCTCTATAGTCTTTTATTTCCTTATGTTTCTGGCTGAAAAAAATGGATAACACAGGCAGAAAGAGACGGAGAGAGAGAAAAAGAGAGAGGGAGAGAGGGAGAGTAAAGGAGAGGCAAACAGGGACACAAGCAGAAACTAGAAAGGAGACAAGAAGAAAAGAGACAGGACGGAGACAGAAGACAATACAGAGCCTTAGCAAGAACAGCAAGTGAAGTGTGTGGGTGTGTTTGTGTGTATGTTTGAGAGAAAGAAAGATTTTTACATTTCCTTTACAGGTGAATCAAGATGGCAAAAGAAAAGGTGGATATAGCAACTGTGATGCTCCTTTGGTTGATGAGAATATATATGTTTCTATATATATGGCTATTACAGCTATGCTAGAAGTATTTTAGGTATTTTAGGTGCCTAACTTCCACCATCTGAGCAAGAGGGAGAGGAGGATAAGAAAGTGAAACCCAGAGTCACCAGGACAGATCATACAGGAGGTAAATCAGGCTCACTTTGTGGCAAGCAGCCGAGCAGTTTGAGATTCCAGAATCGCACCTAAGGGTGGCCTCTGACTGTGCTCGTGGTCAAAGGAAACCTCTCACCCTTTGAAGGTGACAATTCGGTGGTAGAGCATTGTTCTGCTGGTCATTGGTTTCCACTGATCTGTGGACACAACCTGTGTCTGAAGGGTGCAAAGCAAGGCGTACCTCAGGTTCCTCACTGCCACTCTGGACAAAAAAAAGTATGATGAAGGACTCCTAGTGAGATGTAATCTTGAGCTGGACTCAGCAAGGAGATAGGTCATGTTACCCCAGGTGACCAAGACTGCTTATAAGGAGAAGAAGAGACCACATCATCTGGCCTGCTTCGGTGTGGCTGGAGCTGTTGTTCTCCCTTTCTTCATTTACATTGGGGGTTATCTTGCTGCTGCTGGTCATGGATGGTTATCAGTCCCACCTGGATCTGGAGCAGGTCAGAACAGCACAGAGCAGCAACATCCTCCTGTGCCTAAAACAGTGGAAAAGTAGCTATGTGCATATTCAGTGCGTATTTTGGCCAAATGCAGGATGAAAATAACATGTATGTGACTGTAGAGCAAGCTTTCAATGTAGATCCCGTCGGATTAAAGTGTTTGCTGCTATTTCTAGAGTGCAGCCATTCACATTTGATGAGTTCATATGAGTCTAATGCAAAAGCAAATTAAACATGTTCACTCGTCACTTCTATTCCACATAATGTAATTAGCCTCTTTTTATTAAGACTGCGGATGTCATTATCTTCAGTCAGTGTGAAAGACATCAGATAAATGTGTCTCTTTAATCTGAACTTGTTGATACAAACTGATGTTTTCTCAGCAGAAACAATTGTCTTCTATAAACAGTTTTGTTGTTGTTGTTGAAAAGTTGCAGCTTAATGAACTGACCAATGCTGCAGTTGGAGACCTCCTTCATGAGGTTCAGTGCTAAACAGAAAAACAGATACAACATGACTTTAACAGATAGTGCTGCAACATCCAATGATTACTACAAGCTGGAAAAAGTACATAAATAAACAAGTCAATGCGAGATGCTGAAGCCTAAGTTTGTCATGACTGTCAGGTCAGCACTTTGTACCAAAGAGCTTTGTAAGGAGCTGTTAAGCCTTCTAGTTTTCTTGTGCATCTGTAATTCAGATTTCGCATGTTTCCTGTATTATTTTGGTAACCATTGTTTTTTCTTGTTTTTGAACCATAACTTCTCAAGTTTTCCTTCTGCATGAAGATTTTCCCAGCCTAATGTGTTTTTATCTGTGTCTCATTCTTCCCTATCCTGTGGGTTTTTTTTTTTTTTTTTTTGGTGATTCACCTTTTGTTTCCTTTACCTGTAATATTTAGTGTCTTGCTTTTTGGTAACTTTTTGAAAACCTGACATTATTTTAAGTCATATTGTAATATTTTACTAATATCTAAGTGACCAAGAGTTGATCATTTTTAATGATTTGTTCTGTCATCGATTACTGCTTACAGATTTCTGCACTGCCTGCCATCACACCTGTCTCACTTCTTGCAGCCTCTGGATTTGAGGGGATTTTCTGGGTATTTTTGGGGTGGGGTTTTGGGACCCCTGAAGGCAGAGTTTACTATTCTCTGTCCTCCATCCTCTGATCCCAACTCATATTCCTAAATCCCCAAATTTTCCTGCCCCTCCATCTACCAATCCCTACTTTTTCCATTCCTTGGTACAAGCTTTGGCCAGAAGAGACAGAGAGCAGCAGCCCACTAAAGACACTAGCTCAGCAGCCACTTTTTCTTCTCTGCCTGATGAAGAGTTCCCCTTGGGGCTAAATATATTGTAATAAAGTATGATTACTTTTTTAGAGCCTCATCATCAATGGGAAAATCTGGTCTTCAAGGGCCAAATCTCTATCCCTTTGTAAATCATATTATATTATTTGTAAATAATGCCGCACAACTGTGGATAAAATAACACTAAAATACACATCAAATTAATGAGTAGTGGAGCAACTATGGTGCACTATTTTGTTCAACGATGCAGCTGCCTTTTGACTACCATATAACACAGTAAACTGTATATATCTTCATTTGTGATCTACCCATCTCTTGCACCACCGTAACAGATGCTGAGGCTCGTAGGCACCATGAGTATCGTGAAGTTTTGTGAATTGTTAGCATTTTTACAGAAAAATATAATTTCTCTGAAATCAAAGAGGAACATTGAAATATTGAATTTGAAATTCAAATAAAAAAAATTGGAATAAAATACAAAGCATTCCCATTAATTATCATTTATTGTTAAGAATCTGATTTTGTTTTTAGTAATATTGCAGTTGTTACTAAAACTAATATTTTAAATGGAAATTCCAAATTGTAAATCCCATATTCTCAGACGTAGATAAAGGGGTGTGGTCATGCTTATGGCTTATTATTAAGCCTTTTGACCTCAAGTTATTCACACATTCACGGATGTCCACAAATTAGAAGAGTTAGATTAAATTTTGATACTAATGCACTCAAACTTAAATCATTTATGAGCGCTGTAATTAAACTTCTTAATTAGATATGAATTCTAGGCTAACAGTGCAATAACCTGCTATTAACACCCCTGTCTTCCCCATCTCCTGTGGTTCATCCTAATCACTGTCCTGTGTATAACATTTACGGCTGTCTTGGTATAGACGGATTGACGACTGCAGAGCTGACACTCCATCCCCATTCCTGCTCATTCTCTCCTTTCTCTCTCTTTCTTGCTCCACTGAGGTTCATCCAGTACACCCCAGCTCTATGCAGACTCCTTCACCTTTGCCTCAACCACAAGAAAACAGTTGCACTCACATCCCACTTAAGATTCTGAGCCTAGACTGCCACTTATTTTTCAAAAGACTGGATCAAATAAGGCCAAGGGCTGCTTGCAGAGAAGGTGCACCTCGATTCAATGAATGGCTTTGAAAACACAACAATAATACCATACTACATTACTGCGCATGCCAATATAAGCTCTCCTGACACACGTTCAGGAAAAAAAAGAAAGACCAGGCACAAAAAGAGCTATTCTGCCATTGCTTTCAAGGTTAAGTGCCTGTATTTAAGAAAAAAAAAAAAACTCATGCAGCCGCTGGAGTTGTATATTCTGTTCAACTGCAATATCTTCTGTCACTAAAAAGTGTAATAATTGTTCTCTGTTCAGGGTAATTAAATTAGGAAATGTGCATGTAATCTGTCTTATTCCTAATGGTTACTTACCGACTATTTAATCAAACTCAGATGCTAATTCACATTTGATGAGTTCATATGAGTCTAATGCAAAAGCAAATTAAACATGTTCATTCGTCACTTCTATTCCACAAAATGTAATTAGCCTCTTTTTATTAAGACTGCGGATGTCATTATCTTCAGTCAGTGTGAAAGACATCAGATAAATGTGTCTCTTTAATCTGAACTTGTTGATACAAACTGATGTTTTCTCAGCAGAAACAATTGTCTTCTATAAACAGTTTTGTTGTTGTTGTTGAAAAGTTGCAGCTTAATGAACTGACCAATGCTGCAGTTGGAGACCTCCTTCATGAGGTTCAGTGCTAAACAGAAAAACAGATACAACATGACTTTAACAGATAGTGCTGCAACATCCAATGATTACTACAAGCTGGAAAAAGTACATAAATAAACAAGTCAATGCGAGATGCTGAAGCCTAAGTTTGTCATGACTGTCAGGTCAGCACTTTGTACCAAAGAGCTTTGTAAGGAGCTGTTAATCCTTCTAGTTTTCTTGTGCATCTGTAATTCAGGTTTCTCATGTTTCCTGTATTATTTTGGTAACTATTGTTTTTTCTTGTTTTTGATCCAATATCTTCTCAAGTTTTCCTTTTGTATGAAGATTTTCCCCAGCCTAATGTGTTTTTATCTGTGTCTCATTCTTCCTCATCTATGCAACCACTCCCATGGTCTGCTTCCTTGTACTCATCGTGTTACAGCCATTTGTTGTTTTTATCAGTTTTCTTGAAGTTTCTACTGTTTTTTGGTTTGCCTATCAGTTTTTTTTTTGTGATTCACCTTTTGTTTTCTTTACCTGTCATATTTTGTGTCTTGCTTTTGGGTCACTTTTTGAAAACCTGACATTATTTTAAGTCATATTGAAATATTTTACTAACATCTAAGTGACCAAGAGTTGATCATTTTAATGATTTGTTCTGTCATTGATTTAAGGATATTCTTTGATATATTGATAATGACATATCTAGACAGTTTTTCTTTGCATTTCTAGACATTTTTTTCAAGATATAAAATAAATGCATTCTTAAAATTTGCTTAAATGTCACACCACTTCTTTGGCCTCATTAAGTACACACAAGTAGTACAAGTACGACTAGAACTCATGAGATCTCCAACATGGCCATGCCCATTACCAACAACCCCTCCCCTTCACCGTTCCCTCACCTTAAACTCTCTGCACCTTTGACTCTGGCAAGCTATGTGACATAAACAACAGCAGCATGTTTAAACCAGACAAGCTCCTAAAGAAGAAGAAGAGAATCAAAGTGCACACTGACACTTGCAAGCTGACATAACAGAACAGTAACACGTTCTATGCATCACTCCTTAGAATGCAGTAGTATAAGATATCGTGACCCTTTGGCTTGACTACATTAGTTATCAGCTAAAAATGATGATAACTTGATTAACTAGGCATTAGCGTCTCCTCTGACGTAATGCCAAAGTGAGCGATTGCATCTGTCAAGGGACCTGTTACATAGGTGTCATTTTTGGCTTTCATGTTTTTGATGTCTTCTTGAGTCTGTCATTGGTACACTGAAGTTTTAAGGAGAAAATTTACAGCTATTGAACTGACTGCTAACTTCTAAACCAATTTGCCTTATTAGATGTAAAAAACACAAACAGACATGTTAAGATGTTAAAAGTTGGTTTATGGTGGAGGCTCCATTGAAATCAGTTGATAGAGATTTAATATTAAGTTGTGATACTAATGAAGTTGTGGCTTAGAGCAAGAGATTGCCCAACTTTCACAAAGTTTTCCATGCCAAGGCTTTCAAATAACATGAACTAATAGACCACTTTTAGCAAAATGACTTTAATGTTAATGACTTTATGTATGTTGCCTCACAGTTACAAGTTTTACTTGGCCTGGACTTACAGGCTTTTGCCTGCATGGCCCCCAATTTTAAAAACATGGGCTTAGAGGTCAGCATTGGACATTATGACACAATTTTCACAGGTAAGTGCATTTGTGGTTCATAAGTTTATAACTTTATCGACTGTAATTGTTGTTGTTTTTTTCCTCCCTTCTTTAATAGGTGGATCAGCATGAGCATATGCTCACCATGCTGGTTGATTCCCTCACCTTTTTGCCCTCATTTTCAATTGGTCTCATGGGAAATCTATAGCTGCACAGTATTAAGTAAAACCCCCATGCTTCAGGAGTGTAGTCCTACTCCTGCTGACTCATGAAAATGATACAAAGGCTGTGCTGACATCAGCTTAGTATAATTCTATTAGAGCACCCATTTGTTGTAGGGTTCCACTGCACCTTCATTCAGTCGTCTAAATGACCCTTCATTTATTTTAGTGCCCTGTTGGGAAAGAGGGCGGCACCCGAGCACTCAGATGATGCTCCGGAAGCCGAGCCATCAGAGATCAACTGATGGATGGAGCTGATGCATTTTCTCTCCTCCTCTTCTCTTGCTTTTTCCCTCCACTCTGCTGCTAATGCATGACACGTTCCCTCATTCTCTGGCTGCAAATGGAACTCTTAGCAGCAGCTTTCAAATGGATTAGGAGGGTTATTCTTAACATTTTTTTTTTATTTTATTTTTGTAGCTCTGGTAAAAACACTAAAGTCACATATGGAATATAAGCACAATGATGCTTGTTAAAATATGTCCACAATTCATGGCTGAAATAACATTTTGTTGCTTTGTGTTTCCAGCATTTCTTAGCCAGCAATTACATTGCCAGTTGCTATTAAACAAGAGTCTATGGGTAGAATATTTTTTTTTTCTTTTTTCATCATGGTTTACACTCAGTTGGATGCCTTGGAATTGTTAACACCCACATATTTTTACATGCTTGTAAGTATGCAATTTTCTGTCTCTAAGCTTTTGTCACCATACAATTCACAGCATATTTACACATTATCCTATTGACTTTTACAATATGTCGGTCTCACATTTTTTTTCTAATCTCTAATTTTTTTCTCGCAGTCTCCTTTTTTCTCCTGTGAAATTCTTGGTAGCTTTCTTTTCTTTCTCTCCATCTCTTTCCCCTGGTGTGTCTGAGTCGTGAGCAGTAACAGGTGGCCCCTGACAGGAAGTGGATTGGCTCGTGCTTCAAGTTACCCTTCTTTCTTGTGTTTCTACAAGAGTAAAATACTCCCTGCTGTGATTTGGCATGTCTGTGGGCTCCATGGTTGTTGTTGCTTTTTAAATCAAGTCAGCCAATGTACAGTTACTAACCTTCAGTTTTACCCATTCCTTATTCTCTCTTAAACAGCTACTTTCCCTGTTTTTTTTCTCAGTAATGAATAAGAAGAGAGAAGAAATATTTAATTTTTTTGGGTGACATTTTCGGTTTGAAATGTGCATTTTTCCTACATGAGTACCACCTGTCAGTCTAATGTGAGGACTGTCTTTTTCCTTTAACTCTCTGCTCAGTTTTTCTTGCAGCATGTTGCACACTTCTTCTTACTACTGTCACTTCTCATACTAACAAACTGTTTTTGGCTATACAAGCAGGGTATCTCTGGGGATTAAGATGTCAGTCTCCCTGTCATTTTGGTCAGTCAACAGTATCTGCTCAAACTTAAATATCTCTAACTTTTGAATAGATTGCTTTGAAATTCTTACCTTCATCCAATGTCAGAAAATGAATTTCATTGATTTTGGTGATGTGCTGACTTTTTCCCAAGGTCTATCACTGTGGTAACATTTGGGGTTTTCAGAATAATATCTCCACAATATGAATTGTATTTGGTACAGAGTTTAATGTCCCTCTGAAGATGAAGTATTGACACTCGTTCTGTCTTATGTTACACCACCACTAGATCAAAGTTTTAGTTTGCTTGGTACTTTGATTTATGAACAAATGGAATGACATTGTCATCAGCTAATGCTTGTGCTGTTTAGCAAACACTATCATGTGAAAACTATGATGGTGGACATGTTTAATATTACACCTTTCAAATATTTTGTATGTTGGCACATCCAGGTGACCACATTTACATGCTGACATTAGCTTTTAGAGCTGCTAGCATATCAGTTGACCCTTTTTTGGTTCTATTGATGTAAATAATGAGACTGGTCCTTTCATCCTCAAGGGGAAAAATCCATATGAAATAAATTAAATACTGACAATTAGAACTCCTGTAATTAAGGAAGGGGCTAAAATCAATCAAGACCAAAATCGATTTTTTTTTTTTAAGTTTCGTTTGTCCCAATAAATATTTTTTTTCCAACATTTGCAGTAAAATTAAGTTAATAAATGAAAATGAATTAAAAGTCATTCTCTTGTATGACAGAAGAAGAAAGCACCTTTCACAGTGTGTGAATTCCCCAAAGGCAAGTTAATGTGCCTACAGTAAGGACATTTGTTTACAGATACACATTATTGTTTTCCCCAGCTGGGAACAGCATATCCTCAAGGATATTAAAACTGTGGCTACTTTCATAAGCAGACCAGAGGGACACGCTGCCCTGATGCTGTAGATAGCTGTAATAAAAGAAAATGTTCAGATGGTGGTAACACCTCTCTCTCTGTCTTCATTTCTTCATACCTGATCTTGATGCAATATACAGCCATTTATAAAAATAAAATAACAGTAATTTCATAATTCTTTGGTAAAAATGACAGTTTATCTCACACATGCTCTGCCCTCTCCTGGACTTTATAGGTAATACTCTCCCTTAATGGCATGCATGCAGGTGCCCCCTGAAATGTGCATGTGCATATCCTGCCTATCAGTGCCTGCAACCAAACACATGCATCCTACACAGCAAACCTTCCCTCTCGGACATTTGGCAATTTGCAAGAGTATCTTACCAAGAATCACCAGGATTTAAGGACTTTCTCTGATGGCTGGTTTGGTTGCTCTCCAAAGGTTGTGTGATCCTTAACACTCCTTACCAATGGAGAAAAGACAAGATACAGAACTGCAACAGCACATTGAGTAGGGCAGAGCTTTTGGCTTGGCAATGACAATCACCACCCAGACAAAGACACCACATCACCATTCCCTGGTAATCAGATGACACTGGGACCCTCTGCACAAGCAAATGTTTGGTTGTGCCCAGGGAAAGTCGATTATCGTAATTTAAACTGTTGATATCCCAGCCTATTCTACCGTAGTGGTGTTAGATTGGGATATTTGAGCTGCTTTCCAAAATGACTGGATACATTACAGCGCTGTACCAATCTATGAGAGCTATTTTCAGCATGATGATAATGTTGTATTTAGAGTTCCTCCTCTGTCTGTCTGAGAAACAAGGGTGCCTACACACCCCTGACAAGTGGAGTTGCACCTTCTAGTGGTACAGCAGATTTGGACCTGGTCCAGATGATGCAAATATAGTTGTTTGCAAACTGGTGCAACACCCACTGTTGTCTCTGATGATGCAAAAGAACTTCCCCTTAGGGCTTGAAGAGCAGCTTTATTACCTCCCTCCACTTTGTTTGATCCTCCTTCTGCGAGGGAGGGTGAGGGTAAGACCAGTTGCATACCCTGTGATACATGCCTCCACTCCTTAATGGGAACTGCCATATTTCCAAACATCTATGGATAAGTGTGATTGGGTGGAGCAGGGCCCCCAACTCCTACACTGTAGTGGATTTGTTTATGAAGGACGAAGTGGGCTGCAGCAACAAACCTTAAGCCAGTCAAGATTAGTTGGGCTACTTTAATGATATATTACAGCGGTGCTTAAATTTATTTGGCTCTGCAGCACCTACTATATCCATTGATTCCATATTGTAACTGTTGTTCTATTAGCATAGGTTGAACTCTCTTTTGCTTTGGACTGTGTCATTTCATCAAAGGGATTGTTGGGGTTAAGGTAGTGATTCCAGTGCTTTTTATAGTATGCAGGAGACACCTTTTCAATAAAAACATCCATCCATGTTTAATTGTGTTTAGAACACAAATTTAAGTGATGTGAAACTGTTACAAAATTGCAAACCCTATTAGGAGGGTGTCAGGTTTTATGGTTGGATATACATTTTTTGAAATTTTTTCTTCATACTGTGACATGACTATCCAGAAAGCCTAGCTGTTGATGTATAATAACTACATTTATGGTCACCTCCTAGATTTAACCAATCCACTCATTTCCCATTTTAACCCCATTATTTATTTATGGCCTGCAGGAAGACAAGGTAGAGTAGAAATATCAGTTAGGGATCCATTTAACAACAAAACAAAATACCAAATCCAAAATGTACAATAATGAATTTATCAAATTACTCTGCCAATTGAAACATGTGATCAAATAAAATCAGAGAACATTTTTATGGCCTCACAAAACATCTCTACTTTTGATGGGCTCTCACTTTTTGATTTTTACTGACACAATTTGACACCCAAAGTTACCTTTTGTTTACCAAAGCAGGTGCAGACGGGCAAAATGCCAGCTCTTCTTCCTCCCTCTCTACAGCCTGCATGGAAGTGATGACTGCAAAGGTCACACAAACACAGTGTACTTTTCACCAGGTTTCCCTTCAGTAAGCCTGAACAGTGTGGTCAATAAATTGGAATGACAGGCCGGATCATTGGCTGCTGTCTGCGGGTTCCTATGTCTGAGTTGTTTTATTCCCTGTGTGTCTCTTTAATGCCTGTCTTCATCTGGACACTCCACGCAAATATTGATCCCAGCCTTCGTTAGCTCAGCTGGCAGACAAGAACACTGATGTAACACAGAAAGCTTTTGACAGACAGTGACAAACAGGATGCGGTCAAACTCAGTTTCAGCTAAAAAAACCCTGTGTGTTTGCAGTATAATATTATTACCTCATAAAAACAGGAATTCGTCTTAGAAAAGCTGAAGATATTAGTGTCAAGCTGAAGACATGTCAATTTTAATTCTCCGTCCTTATTAACATGATGTGTGCGGACCTTGGTACAGCCATGACTTTTTTTTATATCATTCTTTCCTTCCTTTGTCTTGCAGAAACTGGCTATGCGGAGATAGATGTAACGTGTTTAGCTTATCAAAGGCATTGAAGATGCAGGCAGGAAAGGTTTCCTCTCCTCCAGCCTCTCTTTTTGGTCATGCTGACATATCGATCTGAGAGCGTTCAAACCTGGGCAAAGGCAAAAACGTCTGTGTCCATTCAACTCGCCATCCACCCCCGGTTCCCATGGCAACCTGAGGCCGTGCATGCTCCTGTCTCAAAACAGCCTGCAGGTTTCCATCAGTGCCTGAGGTGTGGTAATGTGGTGTGGTTTCTCTTCATCCATCCATCCATCCATTCTTTTTCTCTCTGTCTCTGCTGTCTCCCAAAAAAACACAGAGTGGGGACTCCGAGGAGAAAAACTGCAGCCACAATTTGTCTCCCTTGATTGTTCGGTGCCACACTTTCCATGTTAGGTGAACAAATACACTGTGGTGGGGTTTGTACAAGGTGACACTGCTGACTATACATCATTTCAGCATTTGGGCCATGCTTCTTTTCCACCTCATTGCAATTTTGTCCGTGTTCAAAACCTTTTTTCTCCTTTTTTGCTGGTCAAGCACAAAAACAGTTTGTGATAATATTAGTTTCCTGGTGGAGCTGCTCAAAGAATGAATTGCTTACTTGTATTCACCATTGGTTCTGTCAGTAAAAGCTGAATTCACATTTTGACTACATTCATCATAAATGTGTGTTCAGATAAATAAGATAATAAACCATGAAGGGAGAAACTCCATTACTTCTCTGCAACCCCTTGCAATACAACATCAAGTTAATGTGACGTGACTACACAACTTTGGTAACTGTTATTGGGAGGTGTAATTAACTCATCTCACCTGAGGGTGCAGGGCCTATGAATTAATCACAAGAAATTGTGGTGTCATGATGAATTTGTTTATTATAGACAAAATGTATCACCCCACGCCCTCAATTGGACCAATTTATCCTCAACTATGGGAACCTTTGAAGCAGCTGTGAACCCATTTATACACTTAGACTGCTTTTCTCCCATTGACCTTTATCAACTACCTTCAGTGATTCTTCTTCCAAACCATCCCAGCAAAGAAGCTTCACCCTTAGCAAGCACTTCTTTACTAGACATGATTAAACTGTCCTCGTCAACAGGGTACCACAGTTCAGCAATGTAACCTCCTTTTCAAAGGCCTAGTCTTGATCCTGGGGTTTTCACCAATATAGACCTGAATTCAACCAAACCTCACTCTTCAAGATCCTTGAGAAAGAGGGACTTCAATGTCCCACTGAGCTCCTTTCTCTCCTATTATTCTCAATCTCTTTTTTGCATTCTTGTTCCATTTATGCTTGTTTTCACTTGAGTCTTTCTGCTTTCTTGTCTCACAGATTCACATGGATCATGGCTGCTCCTACTACTATGATCCTGTTCATTTTATTATTATTATTATTATTATTATTATTATTATTATTATTATTATTATTATTTGTATTATTATTATGAATTTTATTATTATTGTTGGTGTTGATGTTCTTGTTTTTGTTGTTGTTACACTTTTTACATTATTATGTACTAACATTATCAGTAGTCACATTTTTACTATTGCATTTCTTTCTGTTTGTTTTGTTTTGTTTCTGGTGTTGTTGTTCATCTCTCACTCTCTCTCAACCAGACTATCCCCCTCAGATGGCAGTCAACCTCTGAGGCAGGTTCTGTTTCGAGGTTTTTGCCTGTTAAAAGGAAGCTTCTTCTCACCGCTGTTACCATCTGCTTGCTTGTGTGGGACTTCCTTTCAATTGTTGGGTATCAGTAAATTATAGTATGTGGTCCTAAACGTGCTATACAGGTAAAGTGTCTTGAGACAGCTTACGCTGTGATTTGGTGCTATAAAAATAAAATTGACTTGTTTCCAGGGCACAACAGGATTGCTAGAGTCTGAAGCTCAGAGCAATAAACTACAAAAATTTAGTAGTTGGGTCTTTATTCTGATGTGCAGAAACATAACTAAGGAATATTTAGGTTTGATCTCTCAGGAAGCTAGAAAACACTCGAGCTCACCAAGCTACACCATCAATTTTTGCCTGGCTACAAAATCGATACTCGCCCTCAACACAACTACACTCACAGCCTCAAAGGTTTGCCTCACACTTTCCTCATAACAATTTTCAGCACATTGGTAAGAGGATTATAAAAGAGAAGGGATTGAAGCACAATTTAGGTCATCTATGTGCAATTACAAATACACACAGGTGCTTTTAAAAGTACAAATACACTCACAGGTGCTTTTAAGAAAGAGCATCAATTTTATGCGTACACAGTAAAACATCTGTCATCTTTGGAAATGGAAATGTAAAAACTCAGGAAGGAGGAAGGTCGATGCACAATGGAATAATATGGAATAGCAGAAATAAAACCTTTCATTTCATTGCAATTAAATGGGCGGCAAATGTGGCAAAAGCCAGCAAAAATGGGTTTTTTAACATTGTATAAAATCCTCTTAAATACATGGATTTATCTTTGTGTGTAATTTCTTTTTCATAATGTTGCCCATAAATTATATATTACATATTATATATTATATACACACACACGCACACACACCCACCAGCACACATGTATTTATATACATATTTATGTATAACATATGTATGTATAATTAATTATCTTAAAGTGTTTGTTTTTGTTAATCGAAAAAATAGCAGAAGAATGTGCTAAAAGTCATATACAAAAGAACAGAAGACTAAGAATAAAAGATACTGAGAAAGAAAATACTGGATTTGAGGGTAGCATTTACTGAAAATGATGAATGGCATTGTTAGGTGAAAAAGTACATCGTGAAATGATGTTAATATACCTTCTTTTAGACTATTATGATCAGAGTGTCTGTTTTTATTATTTCAAGGCCTGCTTGCATTATAGAGGAGCTATGATGATTCACGTTTTACCGAATGCTTTTAAAGGGGTGAGAGAGAGAGAGAGAGAGAGAGAGAGAGAGAGAGAGAGAGAGAAGTAAATGATGTGATGGTGGTGAGTTCAGCTTTTTCTGGACAGACTTGACCCTCACAGCAGTCTTAAGAAAAAGTTTGTATTCACTTTGAAGTTTTCATCCCTGAGAGGGAGAAGTTCTTTCTTGCTGAGCAGCCATCAGCAGAATTTTACAAATTTTAATCTTCAGCTCTTGAAACCTCTCACTGTTCTACCCCTCTTCTGACACTGAGCCTTTAATGGTTCATTTTCTCAGTTATTGAGGAGTTATGTACATACATATCATATCTTTTAGTATTCCTTTCACTATCCCACTATTGGGTGTTTTGGTAGTGTAAAAAACATAATGCAAATAGGCCAATTATTTTCCTTGAAACATGTTTTTTTTTTCCATTTCCACTGACCTTTATGAAAAGGGACAAGCCTTCATATTGCCACAAATAGGCTTGTAAATTTGTAGTCTATTGTAAACAGTAATAAAATACATAAAATACCATAAGCAGAAGTACACACAGCTTGTAAACAGGTAGGAATTGGTGAAAACAATCAGATATTTCAACATGTGCCTTTGCTTGCCAGACAGCAACTGTATATGTTCATCAATACACATTTCTTGTCTCCACACATTTTCTGCCAACACATTTGGCTCAATGAAGTAACCTACTGTGAGAGATGTCCACAAAACAGGAGAAATATAATAAAGCTGCTACCTTGTCATATTGCCACCAACAAAGACACATCAAATTGATTCTGAGCAGGAGGAAGTGTTATGTGCTGTGGCTTCAGGCTGCAGATGAGCAATGCAAAATGTGGTGAGAGCTAAGTCATCTAACAGACAAAACAGTAGCCATTTGTACCAGTGCAAAGAATTTTCCTAATTAATTATTTGATAAACAAACTAGAAAGATACAAATGAGGCACAATATATAGCTAACAAACATGTTCTTGATAACTAGATCATTGTCTCTTTTTTGTGTCAGTTGCTTTTTGCTTTTCATTCAAACAAGGTGTTTTATTATCCATTGTTTGTGTTTTCATATGCAGCACCTATTCTCTCTGCCAGACAATGACATGCTTAATTCTTTCCGCAGATTTTGCAGCTATTGATTTGATCAAATTTTGGGGGTAAAAAAGGCATGGGAGTAAATGTCAATACAAGCATTCTGCATTACAATCATGCAATCCGTTAATGTCTGTTACTGAACCGAATAAATGAGGAATGACAGCTTCGCACCATAAATTGAACATGACTTCAGTATTTAAATTCTGCAGCTCTTCATGCAAATTACAGTGGCTCTTAGTTCAAAAATAAAGTCAGATAACAGTGAATGGAGCCAGACGCCACATGCACCCAGCACAGAAATAAGTATTTTCAATCAGAGGGTGGGCCATCTGCCATGTTATGTGGACTCCAGCTGCTCAGGACCACTATACTTACTCTTTCAGCAGATGACGTTGAGCTCCCACCATGAGCCATCCTGAAAGACAACATAAAGACAGCATAAAGTAAACATCGCAGCGGCTAGTCAATCAGCCTTTTCTCCCCCCGTCCAATCAATTGAGTGGTCGCCCTCTGAAGCCTGAAAATAGATTGAGGTCCGCTTTGTGTGGCACAACAGATGTGAGTGCACTTAACTACAGGGAGAAAATGGGAAGCATTTCCTTCTTCGTCTCTGCAAATGTACATCAAGAGTGGTATATTCAGTTTTGGTAACATTTGACCGGTTTAGTATGCTTTTAGAGTCCATTTTTATGCCGCTTCTCTCTCTCATAACGTGATTTGGCAAGGCTGGGAAAAAATTCCAGTGCAAATGTTTTCATGTTTGAACCCCCGGTTGCAATGACTCATATTAAGGTGACCCTAAATTCAATACCACACCTCAACCTGCAGTACATGAAAGTAATACTAAATTTAAAATATAACTTGAAATCAAATTTTTGGCTGTAGGCTTCAAAATGTAAAGTTGGTAAAAGTTGATAGTTTCCTCTTGTTGTAGAGAACAGTTTCAAGTCCTCAGTCGTTTAATGGGCGATCAATGTATACACTTCTC
>JAPZDV010000021.1:5149660-5201363 GCA_029814665.1 Acanthurus lineatus
CTTCTCAGAAATTCAATATCTTGCCGCAGGATAAATTAGTCCTCTTTGATAAATGTTAACAAAATTAAAGCTGACCAAAGTGCCTATTTTCTATGAAACAACTTTAAACTTCCACCTTTCAAACTTCAAGAGGTTTGAGTGTTTGTAAAAGGATTTAAAGTACCATTTTTAATACACTACTCTATTATTCTACTTTTCGGAATTGTGTTTAAAAATGTCAGTTCAAAACCGCCTTGCTTTTGATCCAGTATAAGAAAGGTTTAACAGAAGAAATGTTTTCTATGAATTCTGAGTAGTATTACTGTCAGAGTACAAAGTAGCAGCTTGGCATTCTCTAGGTTCACTGATGGCTGTCTTTGAGATTAGCTACATCAGTAAACTTTAATGCCAAACGGGTAAAAAACCCAGCACCATGAAATGGGATTGTAGCAGATAAAAAAGTGCCACACAACGGTTGCTTCCTCAACTACATTTCTGTGAAATGCTGAATCCACTGTAATCTACTAGTAACATCCGTAAACCTGTACTTTACCTGTATTGCAATTTATTTATTTGATGCTGTGGTTTATTTTGTTTGGGGTTTTTTTGGTATGACAACAGTTTTGTGTCGTGTTTTTAAAACTCTTGTGTATTGTACATATGATATTATTTTACTATTTTAAGTATGTCTATTAACATCTGGCAAAGGGACTGCTGTTAAAAATGACCCTCTTAGCTAACTCATATTCACATTTGCATTTACATTTCTTGAAATGTTCAGTAACATACATTTTTCAATAAAATGATCAAATTTAAATCTGTGCTAAATGTAAATGTGAACTTTACTTTGAGTTCAAATGATCTTGAGTGAAATTCATTGTCATTAATTTTTTGTTTTTTACCTGTTGGTATGTAAGTTGGCCATTTCCTGAGCTCCTAGGAATCTTATTCTCTGTATTTTCTGTGCTATCATATACAGTTCAGGCTAGGAACCTCACTTTAGTTTGATATGAAACCTGCAATTAAATCAGTTTGCCTTAAACAAAGTGCTTATTGGATTGTTGAACGATGTCTGAAACCCTCTCCTCCCACACCGTTTCCTTTACAGGTCAGCCAGCCTGCATCTGATGGTTATTACAACACCAGAGCCAGCAGTCAGGCAGAAAAAGGTCAGGTGAGAAAGTTTGCAAGGTTAGAACTCCTCACTTCTTTTCTTTCTGTACCCAACAAGTTTTGTCACTATCTGGGTTTTTGACTGATTGCAACATTGCCTTCGAGAAAATACTGTCTACTGGTTGTGTCCCTATTTTAATGATTTTTGCATCTGGACTTATCTTTCTCACAATCTCTTATACCATCCTTAATGAAGACAATCCTAACTCCCCCAAACAGCAGTTGCCTCCCCCTGACTGTGCAGTCTTTGCATAGATGCTGATCCTTATTCCAATCATGTCCTGTGTCCTGCTTAGCTGGGAGCCACAAATCGAAGGTTCTGGTTCACAACAAAAATGACAATGTCATCCACAAATAATAAAAATCACAATAATGCCATTAACTTTTAGGAAGCAAACTACACAAGGATTGCAAGGATTTTAATATACAGTTAAACTGAGGCAAGGAGACACATGAACAAAATAAACATCAATACATTTTGTGTCCAGTCAACAACAGATTGGAGCTTTTATAAAATCATCACAAGACTGATACGTACATGAGATTCGAGAGGGTGTGAAAGACACTGTTTCTGATTAATCAGAATTCTCAAGTGTTAAGTAAAGGTGTGATATGAATTTGCATGAATAACCCACACCATTTTTTTTTTAATTAAATAGGTTTAATTTACTGTCAGTCCTTTTTTTTATCTGCTCTGTGAATATTCTAATGCACAGTCAATCATTTTGGGGTGCTAACATCCAGGACACCTTATTAGAAAAAGACAGGACCTGATCTTGCACAGCTGATTAATATTATCTCCATTGCACCAAATCTCACCAAAGCTGTCCTCAGTTTAATTAGTAAAGTTATCCAAGTCACCTTCATGACATATTTACACATTTTACACACTGCTGAGAATCAATAGGAACGGAAAATAAGAGGAAAGGGAAGTATCAGCGGACACATTCAGAGTTTTGTCTTCTTTTCCCTGGCTTGTAATTGGAAGCCTTGACTAATTAAAATAGAGTTCCCAGGCAGTCGATGACAGCCGTTGCTGCTGTGCTTCTCCCCTTCAGATGTTCAATGAAGAGGAAGGGGTATTAGAGCCATAAGGAATGACACAAAGCTGGCTATTCACACATAATTGCTCACCCAGGGAGGATGCAGTGAGGCTGGTGGCCTGACGAACGCCCGAGGTGTCAGTTCCTGTCAAGATGATGAAGCTCTCCAATGCCCCCTGGCCATGCTCTGAGACCCCAGTGCGGTCCAAATGGGACGTCAATTTTAACTTTATAAATCCAAAATTGATGAAATATGAGGTGGTTGTAACTTCAGACTAAGCCTTAGTTAGGTTTCTTGTGCAGAGGCCCTTAACTGAGGCTTGCCTTGGCAGAGTTGTGGATTTATTTATAGAGCCAATAAATCTGGATGTCTCTGAAAAAGGAAGGTTTTTGTTCTAAAAAAAAAAAATCACCCAATGTTAAAAGGCATCTTTTAGAGCTTCATGATTCAACACACTCAGTCTGTGAAGTGCCTTGTAAATCATACCATCAGCCATATAGATGTGCACATTAGAGACCCTGTTATTATTTAGCTCTCCAAGACCCCCTGAAACACATTAAATTATAGATTTGTTCAAATGGTAAAGCGAATTGAAAATATCTGTTTAAAATGTGCTGATGGAGGGATAGCCTGCTGCTTAAGAGTCTACAATTAAAGAGTTATTTACATGAAAACGCAAACTTTTCTTTATTTTCTTTATTGTCTCCTTTTAGCTCTTACAAAAAAAAATTAAGTACAACTGCAGTCAGATACACCAGAGTTTTATGATGCAACTGTAAGCTCACAGCCAATGGACTCAGATAAATAAATAATCAATACAGATGAATAAATTCAGATAAAACTATTCATGAAGAAATTAAAATTTAATAAATGAACATCAAACAAACACAACACAAATAATCCTAGACAAGGAAACATCAAAGAAAAATAGAGGCAAAAGATGATTTTCAAGCCTTGTCCAAGTGAATTAAGAACTGTGAATCTGAAGCTAAGTTTAAGCATGATGTCAACATCTAGAAAAGGTAAAGTCCTAAAGGTATGTGACATTGGGCAATACATTATTTCATTTTATTCTATTTACCCTTTAGGAACTCTATTTTATCTTGATTACTAGTGTGTTTACAATTAAAAAGATTCAGTTTGATACCTGAAAGATGCCCATACATTATTTTCTTGCCTTTCTCTGGACCTAAAACATGTCCTTCTTGATCTCTCAGTCTGTGTAACATCTGCACTGTGCACAGGTGGTGAGAGAACAAAAGCAATGAATGGTCAGGGCTCAAGTTGACTTCTGATGCAACTCACAGCCAAGTTCTGACATAGTGAGCTGCTCCAATGCCATAAATGTAGTCATAGCGATTCTGGAAGCAAAGTTTGGGCTTCTTTTGAATGCTACCATTAATTTTGAATAAAGAGTAACTGACTATTTTTTCACCAACTGCTGACTAGTAAGCAAAACCAGACTAATAACAGCATGCTCTTACCTTAATACTTCTTCTTGCTTGACTCAATTTTTGTTCAAAACTGTTCATTTAACAGGCTGCACGAGTTCTTCCTCACGTTTCCTAAATGCATCTTGGTTTTCCATTATTCATTCTACTTGACTGAGTGATTGTCCCTCCCTCATAGGGGCAATAGTGTACTTGGATCACGCCCAAAGTGCAATATTTCATCACTACTTGAAAGATACTGTTTAATACCCCTTATTAAAGGGTTGAGAGTAGATTGGAGGAACAGCGGTGAAGGAAAGAAACTGCCATTAAATGTAATAATAAACCAAATTGCACTTTGCCACTCTCAGCCAAGTGCCTCTTGACAACTTTTGATATTGCCTATGTCTGCCTATATTGTTGTATAATGTTCTGACGGCTTTCCTTTAACTTCTTTCACTGCTGGCAGTATTTTTCGACAGTGTCTTTAAAATAAACAGGGAGATGATTACAGCTCTAGTACGCGCTCTTTATTCGGAGCTCTCTGACATATACGTCATTAGAAGTACCCCAGCTTTCCACAAGGATACATTAAAATTAGAAAACGGACAGGAAGATGGACTGGCCCGAACATAACCTCAGACGACATGGACTCACATCTGGTAAAGAGGAAGCCAGTCACGTTTCCTCTGGAGGGGGAAAAAAAAGAGAGCGGATTAGAGTTTGAGTGATGTTGGAGCTGTAAGATAAATCAAATCTGACCGGGGGGAGTCCCTTGAATAAGGTGACAAATGACCATCTGTGACAGACAGGGCAGTATTTTAATCTTCTTTTAGTTAATTTATCCAGGACCTGAGCACAACCCTTAGAAATCCGTTATTACTATTACTAAACCACGCTTCTGTGACAAAAGGATTTAAAAAGTGAAAAGCCTGAAGAAAACGTTTACAAACCAGCACTTAAGTCATACAATGGAAATAATGAATAGATTTAACAGCGTAATTGTGCACCAGGGTCCCTCAGACAGAGTTGTCTCAGGTCATTTAGTAGACGAGCGCTGGCTTGTCTGAGCCTCGTCTGTGTCCATATGAGGAGATGCCAGTGGCCCAGTATGTCCTGACATGATTAAAGAAAACCTTACAGAGAAACATCTGTTAAGCCGGCAGACATGTTGTCACCTAGATGAGGTCGAAGGAAGGATTCTCAAAAGATTAGCATCTGTGTTTTTTTAATTTAAACAATCTCCTCCCTTCATCTTCAATCAGTTCAGCTCCTTCTCCATTTTAAATCTGCCTTTTCCTCTCATTTCCCCCCTGACAAGACTCTCTATTTTTAATATGTTCTCTCTTTAAGTCATTCTTCTACATTACAGCAGCACTTTTTATAGTGTGTTTAACCAATTTTGAGTGTTACAGTTGATGATAAAAACATAAATGATGATGTCAATAACACAGACGCTGGCGGTAATCACTATGTTTGCAGTACCATTAAAAGGGTTATTTAGAGACAAAAACAGGCAAAATGTAATCTGCGTTTTACGCAAAGGGGAATGCCTAATGAGAAAATGGGGCTTATAGCTTGGGGAGTGAGATGTGGTAATTACATTAAAACAGATAACAAGTCTTTATGCATCAGGCTCCTACTCTAGCACAATATAATAGAAAAACTCCTTAGAGATTAATGCTGGGGAAGATATGAAGTGCCACATGATTGATGGGATCATTAGCTTGCTTTCACATGGGAGCACAATCGTAGAAAGTCTTGACTTTAGCATAAGAAAAATTAAATATGATGTTAGTTGTAAAAAAAAAAAAGGCAGAAAAAGTTCTACAAGGGGTCAAACACATTTAAAAAACATTGCATGCTCCTCTGGGTAAGTCAAGTTATTATTAACAGAAAAACTTGACTCCAAGTGATTTGGATGTGAATAAACAACTATATAAAGCTTTTAGTGAGGGCTGACTGGCTGAGGTTCAAATGGAATTCAACTCTGACAGAGTCTAACTGAATTAGTATCCAGCATAGATTCACTTAACGCTTTTTTATCAGTTTATTTATATGTCTCTGTTGTTATGATATCACCTGTATTTGACATTCATTTGTCTAACAGCGCTCACATGACAGTGGCGAGGCCCCGCCGTACCACCAGCATCATTCTGCTGTCAGATCCCATAACTGCAAAGTGATAACTTGACAGACGGTGTAATTACTTGTTAACAAGGGTGGAGGAGGGGACTATCTGACAAACACACTCATCCTTATACTGCGAGGTGAGGGACATAAAATGACCTCTGTCAATGCAGTTGCTTTGGCAACGCAGGTAATCTGCATAATCCTCCCTTTTTTTTCCTCTCTGGTCTTGTCGATATTTGAGGTTGCCTGGGTGTTTCTACACTCGTCAATCAATGAAAACCACTGAAAAACATGTTTGCCCTGGATATTACATCGATGTAATCCAGGTTTCTATAATTGTCATTTCTTTTTAATTGTTCAATTTTTTGTTGCTCATGCTTAAAAACACAAGATAACAGAACAGGACTCATTTGAAAATAGGTCATACTGGATTGGCCTGAGTATGAACAATTTTCAAATTGTCTTTTTTGTGTGTTTCTTGGTCTCTTGTCATTACATCCTGTGACAAGATCATTCTGAGCTCCTCTCAAGCTGCCCCTGTATTTCAGTCATCTGCTCTGCAAATGCTGTGGCAGCAAAATATATCGTTCAAGTCTTTCAAAATTCTTGAAGGTTAACTGAACTAATTCAAAACACATATGTGGTATTTAAAGGTCTCACATTAAAATAGCTTGAAAAACTTGCTTGTCTTGGATACAAATAGCCCATATTGCAGCTCCCTCTGTAGGAGCCATGATCTATTGCTGTGCTTTTCACATTAAGAGAGATTATCTGATGAAGTGCTCCTCAAACATTATACAACCTCCAAATTTTAAATTTTGAATTTTTTGAAAAATATTGACATATATTTAGAAAATAAATTAAAATCTCATAAAAAATAAACAAAATCTAGCAGAGCACTCAACAGAATTAGTGCAATGTTTTTGTTGTATAAGAAGTGCATTAGAAATATTTGATTGCAATATGTTATCTATATTTGTATCATGTAATAAATTATGATCTTACTGTTCCACACTGATCTGATATTTTGGTCAGCTGATACTTTCAGTCTTTTCATTTTGCTCCGATTGACTTACTTTCCACCTTCCTGGTGTAACTGTAATCTATTTTGGTAGTTTTTTTAGACAACTTGGTGGCAGAACAAGAAAGGTGCCTTAAAGACTTATTGTGACTTGATACAGTTTGATATCTTTAAAAAAAAACACAGATTCCCATTTACATCCGCAGCTCTTGCAACACAGTTCACATTTGGAGTCATTCATTCACTCATTTGTGGTTGCTAAGCAAATTCCTGTCTTTGTGATTGGTTTTGTTTTCCATCATCTCCTGATGAAAATTTTTGGTTTCTTAACTACAAATGCTCCCGCTGTGTTAGCACTGAAGAAGCCTCAAATGTAATGGGGATTGTGATAATGGTACTGTAGCATGCAGGGAGGAGAGTGCTGACTGAAACATTTGCCCAGAAGCAGCTGTCTCTGACTACTTCTTACCCTTTGAAGACATTCAGAGATGGCTGCTTGCTGCAAGTGGATATGTGGGAGATGAGAGCAGTGAGGCTAAACAAAAACAATAAATGAATGAGTGAGATTCAAAAAACATGCTAGATGCTAAAAGACTACGTAGATAAGGTGCACTCTTCACATCATATGTAGTCATTTCACCCATTGTACATATAAAAATACTGATCTGTGTCACTTTAATATCCATTTATTTTTTGCTAAAAGCAGTAAAATGGACAATCTTTCCATTGAAAATGGTGCAGATTATTTATTTTAAAGTTAAACCATCACAGTTTTTTTTTTTTTTGAGAGCAGAATGAGGGCTGCTGAGCCAGGTTCGGTTTCTAGCTCTAGGCACGGCAAATATTCAGGATTAGGATCAGCACTCATGTGCCTGTTAAGAATGATTGCGTTCAGGAAAGGCGCTTTGGTTTATTGAACACAGGGATTTATCTGATCCTCTCAGGCAGCTCAGATCGTTTAATGCTGCCTGGCTTTCCCCCAAATGAATTCCTGTGATTAGACATGGCACAGCCCAGCCTATCAACTCCAATAAAAGGAAAGGCAGTGAGGGAGGTTTACATAAGTCGAAATTGTTATTGTGTCATATTTCATTATTGAGAGTAAACGGGATGAGCAGGAAAACAGTGTGGTAAGAGATGTTTCCAGTAATCTCAGGTGATATTTACAAAACCAAGAGGTGATTGTTTAACATGGTCCATGTCTGTTTTGGAAGCCAAGGGTTATCACATGGTTTATTCAGCATTATTATATTATATGCTTTCATGTTTAGTCATCAAATATGAGGCACAGAAAGAGAACACACTAAAAGGTAATAAAAGATAGTATCTTATGATCTATAGTCACTTTTTAATAATATATAATTAATGTGCATTCAAACAAAGTCCAAAGGTCTCTCTTATCATATGTAGAATAATTACCCTCACTTTTGAAAAAAAATCTGAGTCAAAAACATTATCTCCCATCAACCAAGACTTGTTGATCTTGACAACATCTGCCTTATTGAACTCAGAGGTGTACATCATTAGTTGATAGCACAGACTTTTTAATAAAATATCCCTCCTATAAGGATTCAGACAGCTTTCTCCCTTTTTAATCTGGTTTTCAAGGCCTTTATTAATCCTCTCTCTCATCTTCTGAAGCAGTCATCCACTGTAACTCTCTGCTTCAGATGACACTGAGATGAAACATTTGCTTCCTTCAATGCATATTATCCACATTTCCTGCCTTTAGATCGTGCTTTGCTCCCTGTGTAACATCATAAGTAGATGTAAAGTTTAAATATGCGGAAAGTATATTTTCATAAATACCCCTGTTGCATAAGTAATGAGATCTTATTTAAGACACCTTTTTTTTGCAAAGAAAGAATAGTAGGTTATTTGCATCTTTGTTTCTCCCATCCAGTCCCTGATTGGAAGAGGATGGAGATCAGTTTAAAAAGTGATGTCATATACTTCAGCGCAATTCATCGAGCTTTTCAACCCCCGGTAGGCCAACCATGAATAATTCCGAGAAAAGAAAAGTTTCTAAAGAAACCAGAACATTTACCAGACAGCACATTAAAAACATTAATTCAGCTGTGGCGTACTCAATCGCCACAGCTGTATTAATGTTTTCATTAACTCTTTTTTTTCAGAGTTCAAAATGTTTTTGTTGCATGCAGGAAAAAAAAAAAAAAGTTCTCTCTGTACCAGTTCATTGATTTCATGAATGCAACACACTAGTTTTTTTATACATAGAATAAAGGTAAAAAAAAAAGGACATACACAGTGTTATCTTCATTTTAGATGTCAAAGGGGTTTTGCGGCTCTCAGTGTTTTCATTTCTGTGGAAAACGGGTCCAAATGGCTCTTTGAGCGTCTAAGGTTGCCGACCCCTGGCATAGCTTGTTCTAGCTCAAAATGTATTAAAAAATGAGGGAGTGCAAAAGGACAGAGAAACAAAGTGGACGGGTCACAATATGCACTTAGAATGGTCAAGCAAACAGGTTATAGCAAGCTCAGATTGCTCAGGACTTAATGGTGCACAAGGCTCACTAAATTATAATCAGAAAGGTGAGTAACATTACAGGTGATGTCAACAGCTGCAGTGTTGCCTAGTAACATGGCATTGTTTGCATGGGCATGCTACATGAAAACTGTGGATCCTGTTTCACTGTAATATGTGTGTTTATGGCTGCGAATGCTGGGGAGTCTAACTTGTTTACAGGTTTGTGTCTGTTGTCTCCCTTTGTAATATTCTGCTGTTTGAAGTGGCAGTTATTTCATTCCTCCAGCTTTATATTTCTCATTGCCTCCGCTGCTGTGTTCAAAGCTCTTTTTAATTATTGTTGGTCATTTGAGCTTAATTGTCTTGTTCTCCGGTTTTGGAGTGAAGTTATACAGAGGAAGGGCACTTTATATTTCTAATTGAAAATCAGTGGTGTGGACAGGCTGTGATATCTGTCTGTGCAAATGGATTGTGGAAATTAATGTTGAATATGGACATTGGAGCTTTACATTGTTATGTTTCACAAGTGGTGTTGAACCGATATTAAATACAATTAAAGCCTAAAGGTGTTCTTTAATTACATTGAAATATCATAATTTTTATAAAAAAAAATTGTGCCTGCTGGGTCAGAAAAAAAACACACACTGGCAACAAAATTGAAACAACACTTTAAGGAATTAGAGTTGAAGGATCAGACAGTGTTCAAGCTGACAGCTGCAAGCTTTCTTCACCTTCACTCAGAAACAAAAAAAGAAGTGATTGTGAATTTTTGATTTTTGGAGACCGTGACTAAGTTCAAACATTCTAATTTGAGAGCTGAACTTTGACCTAGCTTTTCTGAAACTTGGACAAAACTGATATCTTTAATCACACTGGTGACGAGGAACAGTTCTCTTTTTACTTGTGAGGATTCTGCCAATCTGGCATTAAAGTAAGAAGGAGGATGTTTCCAAAAGCAGTGAAGGTGCATCCAGCAACACCTATGATGACAAAAGTTTGCAAGTTTAATTAGTCATTCTGGTGTTAAAATGAGTGAAAAACTGAACTTTTTTCAAATCTGCTGCTTTGAAAAACACCCTTTACAAGCTTGAACCAGGCCAAAATGAGAACCTGTGTAAGAGCAATTATGACATGGTTTGTTTAATACTTTACTTTAACTGTGGGTTTTTTTTACATCGTTCATGTCATGTCACGCGGAACAAGATTATTCTCCAGCTGATTTATTATGGTGGTGTTAGGCTTCAAGCTGAGCTCCATGGAACCAATCATTAAAGGTTTTATTGGACAATTAGTATGGAGGTCTGATAACTTAAATCATGACTGACTTTTACCAAATGTTCATGCTCCAGCACAAAGGTCAGTATCATCCAGCAATGCCCAGCAGAGAGATGACCCTGGAAAATCATTTCAAATATAATGTATACCACAAATATTCTCTTTTAAATCATGCAAAATAGAACTGTGACCTCAGAAATATTCTAAAAGAGAAATTTAAAGACTGAAAAAAAAATATTATAATTGTGGACAAAAATGATGTCCAAAGTAATATCTGGTGTCTCTACGTCTCCTAATAAGACACATTATTTCTATGGCTGTTATGAGACAGATTTAAAAGGTGAATGTTTTGTGTGCGAGGCATCCATGATACGCCTGAGAGCAATCTCATTGTCTTGCTTGGATAGCGTGAATGCTGAGCTAACACCAGGGCTGTAATCTATCACCACAGAGATTGCACTTGTTCCAGCATTGTTTTACAAGCTGCTGAGGACTAGGGCAGATAAGCTTTATCCTGCCCTCACTTTCTGTGTGAGCCTTTGAAATTCATCTGTCAATAAGATAGAAACAGTGTGGACTGAAATAGCATGCCTTGGTGCAGTGGCTGGTGTTGTTTAAAGGTTTAAGCAGACCACCTGAAATACACATCTGGACACCTGGATCACAAAACGCTCTGGTTGTTTGCTGACGTGTTCAGCGTGCTGGGCAGCTGATTTTTACAGTTCAAGTCTTTACATTTTAACAACTAAACAATACACTAAAAGGCATTAGTATCATATTAATTCACATTTTACCAGCAGTGCCTAGTTTCACAGTTTGGTCTGAGTTTCATAAGGTTTCATGGTCAACACATCCAGCCTGGTTACCTCATGAGGAATTTGGTGGAAAGACCATTTACTGTGAACATTTGCTCCTTTTTGAAGCTCTAGAGATAGTATGTTCTAAAAAACAAGATGTTCTCTGTTCTCTGTTTTCTGGTTTCTCCCAACCCTTAAAATTAAAAACCCAACATTCTTCTCTTTTTGGAACCAAATCAATTACATTTGCATGTTTGTGCCCTGAGGTGGACTAACTTTGTTAAAACATACCACATTATGTTTCTTATATTCTCTAAATACTGTATATATATTTTGAAAAGCTCTAAATGTCTCTATTTAAATATTCTGACATTTTTTTGTGGTCAGTGTTCATGGACTTAAAACAAACACCAGTAATACTGCTGCAGTAAAGAAATATAGCCTCTGGCATTTATTATTATCATGCAAACAAAAAATTTTGTCCCCTGCTCCAAAATCTACAATTATTTTTTATAGGTATTCAGCGAGAACAACTCATGAAGAATTTAAGAGGATTACACTTAGAGTAGTTACTACAGGCCTTTAATCATCACATAGTGATGGCCTATCTTCAGTTTCATTTAAATCATATAACACTGTCTTTTTCTTCCGGGACACAATGAAACGTGTCTGTTTCTTTAGCTATTGAAGTGTATCTTGGCATAACTGTTTTCATAAGGTCTTGGGTTTTAAGTTGCATTCTACTTTAATTAAGGGCTGTAGTTGTGTGTCACGAGACAAAGGTTCCAAATTTAACTTTGCAAACCACTGATCTTTCCACTTTTCTTATATATAAAGAACAAGTAGCCCGAATCATCATGAGTATTTCACTTTAAACAGTTTTGAATGCTAGAAAATATTAGGAGTTATTGATAAGTTCAAGGCCTGATGATGAGTTATACTGCTTTTGTCAAATGCATGTGCAGTTCAGCTCTTCCAGTGATTATGTAGAAAGTTAGAAGTTAATCATTTTATGGTTTTCTGTTTTGGGTAATTGAAAAAAAGCAAGCTTGCACTCTCTGAGGACATCAACAATATCCGCCTTCATGGCTTCCATCGTCTGGGAATGTGGACTTGAACTCAGCCAACACAAGCCCTATTCATCTGATCTGGCACCCACTCCCTTTTACCAAAGGTTGCCCCTGTGAACCCCTTTCTGGAGTAGCAGGGTGCCAACTTTAATAAAGAAAGGGTCCATATGCTCCACAGTGTGTACTGTGTAAATATAAAAGGGTACTTGTTGAAAATTAAGTGTGCTAGGCCTTCTGAAATGGACTTCTTTTACATTAGGACACTGACTCATTAATTAACCCCCTTTTATGATATAAAATATAAATCCCATCTGGCCCATCCAAGGATGTCGATGCAAAATGTATTTATTCCAGTTCTTTGAGAGATGCTGTTTAGAACTCGTCATGTCTGTTCCAAAGTTGAATTATTTGACTTTTGCATCTGCAGTTGCATGTTCCTACAATATCCGTATTACAACTGATTGCCAGAAATGTTGTAAAATTCTGAACAGTCCCAATGATGAGATGTCTAAACAGAAAAAAAAAGGTTTTGCTTGAAAAAATGCAGCAGCACATGATTGGATTTGAAGACTGTGCCACACAATTTCAAGAGTACACGAGCAAATCCTAAAGAAAACCAATTACAGGATTCTTCTGTGAAGTGCTGTTGTTTCTAAAATAATTTCTGGCTACAAAAACAAAAAAGGGCCCTAAATGTGCATACGGTTTGTGCAGTTTGGCGCAGAGCCAGACTGTAATTTCCAGTTTGATCAAACAACCTGCTAAAAGACTCATCATAACAAAAGCCCACAGATTAACTGGCATCAAAAACAGTCTCAGGCCAGGTTCCTCCCTCTGCCAGCAGATGTTTTACTGCAAATCAAGACTCCTGACAGGTTTAGGAGGACACATGTCAGGTTCCTCTGATGAATAGAGGTGCAGGGAATCTATGGAAGACATAATCACAGCGTTATTGATTCAGATGAAATCCGTTTTCAGTTGGCAGTTCGTTAAATCTCCTGCCGAGGGAAAGCAGTGCAGCGATTGAGTCTAGACGAACGTTAGGTGTCTTGGCTTATACCGTAATTTAAAGTGGAATAAACCATTAGAACACTTGGTCTCAAATGTATTAGGTTCAGTTGAATTGGTTCCCGATTGGGTTTGTGTTGGAAGCCCACAGCAGATAGTAAATCATTCAACTACATAGCCTTAAATATTTCTGATCATGTCACCTCTGAATCAGCACAGGAGCTGCTACAGTGGTCACTGGATTGATTATCTTTAGGTTCAGTAGCACAGACATTCACATCAAACATGAATCTTAGAACATTCAGTGATATTAAGAATCTGTAACCATAAGTTTATGTCTAAATGATGTGCAGTGGAAAATATTATTAGATCTGAGAAGTACTTTTGATGCTAAAAATAAATAAATAAATAAAACAGCCCAGAAACTTAAACCTGCATGATATGTCCCTGCATCTGTGTTACACAAAATAGTTTTATTTCCAAAGGACTCTTTTCTCAAAATAATATTCCAGCACAAACAACAGGCTGGCCGCAGGTCAGTTTTCATTCTTCTTCCATCACCGTTCAGTATTGCAATATATTTTACCAACAGCAGAGACAATGCACTTGAATTTGAATTCTCTCATAAATATGGCCTTTCCAGCAGGCAAAGGCCAGCTTCAGCTGACATTTCCTTCGTATCACTCTGCTTCTGCAAGCAATGACAACACTGCTCGCCAACAGGAGCTTATCACGCCGCAGTGACACTTGTGCAAGATTGCAGCCATGAAGATCTCTGCAGACAAGAAAAGCAGAGACAGATGGATGTCTGGGCCTAGAAAGCCAGGACAGTAAAAGTCAGTTCAGGCAAGAGCTGGGAGGCAGGGGGCTCAGCAGATAATGCAAGAGCAACAATATAACATAGTATTTATTGAACATAATGGAATGTAAAAGGCAACAAATGTATCAACAGTTAAACTTGAGTCGGTATTTTTATATCAGCGTGGGATCAAATGACATGGAAGGAGTTACTTGTAGCATGCTCACTTAACTCTGCAGTTAGAAGAGCATTAAGGTATCTTTCAGATTAACTACTATCCACCTACATCCATCTACTATCCGACTTTATTTTCTTGGTTCATTCTCAGCGCTACTGTCATCATTTTCAGGCATAGCAGGCATATTACTTTTCAAAAAAGCCAACCAGTGCAACTGTTCTTTTGGTCCAGCAACAAACAGGCTACAATCACAGCAACTAGCTGGCTAATACTGTTAATCAGTAAGAGTCAGACATAACACTCAGAATTTGGTGGAAAGAGCTAAAAGAGAGAGAGAGGATGTTGGACTTAACATTCACCAGGTGAGCAGAAACATGACTCCAAAGGAACAATAATGATTAAAATTGTTAACTTTGTTTTATTTTACATTCCATGGACATCTTGTTAGCCTGGCACAGGGGCAGGAGAGTAAAGTGGCAGGTAATGACTTGCTCAACTAAATGAGAGGTGGTACCCTTTTTGGTAGATCCAACGTTGACTAAATTTCATGCTTTGAATTGCTGAATCCACTAATAAGCTCACATTTAACAATCAAATGAGTTAGAGGGAAGGCAGTGTTAACTGTGACTACATCATCAGAACAAGACTTGAGGAAACTTCCTGCAGTCACTTGTGACACATTTGCTCTCCGATTATCAGTAATAACATATGCTAGCTGCTTGACACACCTCAGTGAGTCGTATTCTATTTCTGCATGTATTAAATAGTAGTTCAACATTATAGGAAATTCACTTATTCCAGTTTCCAACTCTTTTTTAAGGATCAATTAGAGGACCTTTTTAGGACATTTTCAGTGACAATCTAGCTAGTAAACATCTAAATGTACCATTCAAAGAGTTGAGTTCATCGCAACATACATTAGTCCCTTTGAGTCTCATTTTTTATGCATCCTGTATGTCAGAACGGACATTAAGCCATACATTCACTGAAGGGGGCTGCTGAGAGTCAGTTTTGTAATTGGTTGTCGTTATCCAGTGACTGATGTATGCCTTCAGCCACCCCAAGCAACGAAGGATTGGTGGATAATTTACCTGTCGGCATCATCCCTATTCCGCCTGTCCAGTGATTTGTTGTGGGCTCAAACAAACTCGTCTCTCATGGACCTCCACTTCTCCTTCGCTGCTGCCCAGCTTACTTTCAGTTCCTGTCTGATCTCCTCAGAAAGTTCAGCCATTTTTACTTAGCATTCTTCTTCATTGTGTTTCATGTTTAAATTATTGGCTACACTGCTCAGCACTGCCCTCATGATTTTTGGCGGTATTGCAACGTTTGGTCCCAATCTGCAAATTTGCTGAAATTGTGCAGCAATACACAAAATGAATGCAAAGTCAGACAGAAGGCTTATCTACCATTTTTAGGTGGCCATTAGTGGAGCTTTCACTCGACTAATCACACCATCTGTGAGCTGCCACATAAGTTAAACATTTCATGTTATATTATGGTCCATTTTACCTTTGAGGAGAAGATGCTAGCAAAGTAAAAAAAAGTACAGTTTGTTTGACTGACATATAGTTGGCCTCCCATTTATTGTTTTGACCCTGGCTTCCCATTCATTATTGTCCAGCTTTCTCCACAAAGCACAGCACACATTTGAAATCATTGCTCCAAGAGGGAATGTTATTTGTTTTGGGAGCTCTGACAGATATCTGAGGAGCTAGTTTATTATCAGCTAAAGGAATAAAGGAGGATGTTGAAATAAGTTTCCAGAAATACACAAAGATTTTCTAGGTCATTTTTCTATTTCTCTCTTATTCTATGTGTTTTCCATGAGGGGAAAAACGTTATCTTTTTATGCTTCCCATGTTTCCCAGGATGTGTGAATGCCATGTTATTCACTTTTCTTGACAAAAATGAGATGAAATTGTTATACCACTCACACATCTGTTCAATTAATATTTAGCTGAAGCACTTAACAAAACTCACTAGATGGTTCTTTTAAATCTGCACAAAAAACTTAATAATTAAAAAAAGACAAATCATTTACAGGGGGATATGTGTTAGGCTATTTCTTGGTAACTTGAGAATCAGCTAAGTTGTGGCAGCTTTGAAGTTGTTTACAAGCACATATAATGAAACTGAGCTTAGTTACAAATACCTTCCAGCATCAGAAAGATATGCACTCTCTTTTTAAATAAGTAATGTGCAATGATAAGCTGATTACACCTTTTAAGATACTTAAAACTTAATAACAAGCCTAGCTTCGTCTAAGGTTTGGATCAGGTAAAATTCCATATCAATTAAAAATTAAATAAATAATCCAGCCTTAGCTTCAGACCTTGAACATTTGTTTAAAGGCCAGTGCATTTAAAGATCTCAAGTAATGAAAACACTTGACCCTTGAGACATCTGTGTTGATTGACAGGTCTTCTAATTAAGGGAGGGACTTGTCAATCACCAAACTCATTCATGTAACTGATGCTGAATGTTTTCATCAGTAATATTTGTGAAAACTACAGAAAACAAAACTGAATTGTGTTTGATTGAGAAAGAGAAGAGCAGTTGTTCATGTGTAATTAAGATTTTACACAGTGATGTGTGAAATTAACAGTATTGTTTTATAGTTAATTTCTAGAATGAAAAGGTAAATGATTAAGGTTGTTATTAATATGTTAAAGAACATAATAATTAATTAAAAGCTTACACACTTACAGGGCTACAACTACCAGTCCATAAAAACACATCTGACCAAATCAATCTTTGCAATTTGCAAGGACATGAATACAAAGGAAAGTGTGTGTATCTGCCTCATGAAACATTTTAAAACAGCATTAAGAGCCTCCAGTGAACTAGAAAAGTTGTTTTTCAAACTGAAAGTAAAGTAAAAAGAACCTCCTCACAGCCTCAGAGCATGAGAGTTAAAAGGTAGTCTAAATGTTGACAACCCCTAACTGTTCTTTTAAAAAACACGTCATACCGGGCTCAAGGTCCCAATGAGACGGCCTTTTTAGTGCAAGATGCGTTCACTTCTGAGAGCATCTACCTCCCCCCCATCCCTCTCCCTCAGGCTTAAACACAACCTTGCACTCTGCTCTGCAGCTGTTTTTCTCTTCTCCATTCATCTCCTGTTATTCCCCCTGTGTCATCTGACCCTCAGCCTCCTGCTCAGGCTCTCCAGCTGCAGTGAGCCTCAACTCCCTTCAACCTCTTGTACACTGCTAGGGGCTCTCTAATGCCAGATGAGAACTGCCAATAAAGTCTCACCCCAAGCACAAACTGTGTGTGTGTGTCTGTGAGAGAGAGAGAGAGAGAGAGAGGGAGAGAGAGAAAGAGGGCGAGAGGAAGGGGGAGATGCTTCTAGTTGATGTCTCCCATTGGGTCAGCACACTGCTTCCTGCGTAAATTAAAACCCAGGATTACAGGGGTGGGGTGGGGAGAGAGAGAGTGAGATGACAGTGAATGAGGAAGGAGGATAGATTGCCATTTGACAGCATCAAGCTGATGGGCTCATCAATAACTCAACTCACACGGAGGCAGCAGAATGAAAAGGCCAAAGGTATCATCCTCACTGACAGGTAAACACTTGCTCTCTGCCTGGATCTCATGTTACAAACAGGAAAAAAAAGAAAAAAACAAAACCAAACAGAACAAACAGGTTTAATAAGTATGAAGTTAAGAAAACATTAAATATACAAGAAAATTATGTAAACCAAATAAATTATTTCTTTTCTTGTATATTTATTCCTTCTGATTTTACTGCTTATCTGTCTCTACAGAGCAACATGTGGATTGAATAACTGAGGGAACTGATTGAAAAATTGATAATGTGTTCATAATCTGCGTCCACAATTTATTGATAAGGAAAGGTCACCTTATTTCAACCTTATCACTGAATGACTCTGTGAAACTTCAGGCTATACTTAGGCAAGACATTTTTCACATTAAATCCGTCTCTAAATATAAGATTTAACATGTCTTTGCTGTTGTAGGGTTATGATATATCAAGTTGGCTGTCTAAAATTCTTGATTTAGTGTTAAAAAAAAAAATCACTGATGGTTTGAAGGCATATTTACTCTGGAGGTGAAGCAGGGTTTGGAGATGCCGTCTTTAAGGGTCTCCCAAAACCCTCTTATGCTAGTTCAGTCATATATAAAATTAAAAAGGGAGGAAAAGTTCTTCCAAGTAACTACAAGAAGTTTTTGAATTAGCATAAAAAAGGTGATGTTAATATCTTCTTAACACATCTTAATACTGGACACAAAATCAAGTAACAGGTTGGAAAAGCGGCCATGTTTCTTTTTGCATCTCCATATAAAGGACACAGCACTTACTGCATTGGCACTTACTGCATTAGATGTGCTGCAGAATCATCCAGTGTGAACATAAGTGCAGGCGAGTCTGAACTGCTTTTCTCTTGGCAGTGTTCAAAGAGAGGTTATTAATGAGATTCAGCTACAGAGCCTCTGAAGCTGGCTGAGAGTCGGTATTCCTGAGGGGCATTTCAGCAGGGTGCACTGTAAGAAACGCTGGGTCCTAAGTTGAGCATTGGTCTTCATTATCACGACTTTAGATTATTGTACAATAGCACAATGACATAAAAGCTGAGTGAATGGAATCATGAAAGGAACAAAAGCAATCAACCGAACCATTTCGTTGTAGTGCAGAAGTCTCAAAATGTACTTCATGTCTCCATCTGATGAAAGAAATCACTTAAAACTCAATAAGACAACACAGTTCTGTGCATTTCCAGCTATTTTATCAGTTTTAAGTGGATCTGGTCTAAAGAAAAGCGATCTTCCTCTAACTGAGATGCCCTACTTTGGCTCTTCTCTTCCAGTTGAAGTTTGCTGTGGGCTACGCTCACTGGTGGGAAATCTTGTACAGATATTATAAAAATAATATGATGGTACACACTGATCAAGAATGGATCAAAGCTTGAAAAACAAATCCACAAATGTCTCTAAGACGACATCCAGTTAGCAGCCGAGATTCTGAGCAACTAAGTTCAATATTTTCAAGCAGAATATTTTAAGGAAATACATTTTTTTTAACTTCTGCTACATCTAACATTTGCTAAAATTTATCATGGGAGACTGTCTGTCAGTTATATAGAAAAACAATATATGTTCTTGTTTATAATGTCTCTCTTAACCATATTATTCTGATCTCCATCCCCTGGTGCTTCAGGTGTGCTGTGTCCTTCTCCTGTCTGTCGCCACCTGTCTTTATGGTTTCAGCTGTCTGACTCGTCCTCTTTCCTGCTGTCTGTGTTTTTGAGCACAGTCTCTCAAAAAGCAACAGCAACAGTTTAAATCCTATTGTCTCCTTTTGTGTGCCTCTTTTTCCCTGCATCACATTTAAAGCTGAAAACAGCCATTAGATGCTTAAAATTCAAACAGCTGCATTTAATGTGGAGCACAAAAAAGCAAAGAAATAAAATATTTGAACAAAACATCATATAATGATGAAACTGTTGACTGTTACTGTTAATATATCTTTATTTTGACTGTGTATTGATTGTTGTGGACTTATTCCCTCGTGTCAAATTTTCCTCTGTCTTTGCCTAGAAAATAAGACATGGCTCTAAGCTCTGTTTTATTAGATGTTTTGTGTCATTTCACAAAACCCTCCAGGGAGAAATTTGAGTGGGGGACAAAAAAGGCCCATCACCTACATATGATGTGAGTACAAAGGAGGAAACAGAATTCGTAAAGTGATGGTATTGAGGAAAATGACAGGCATTAAATTAAATTTGGCCCTGGATCGCTGTATGAAAAGGAGCCAACATACATATTTGTTTCTGCCTGATCACTTGCATTTGAATGCCACGTTTCCCTTTCAGATGCTTGTTTGGTTAAATTACGGCACAAGTGTTTGTTTGCGCAACAATAATTACTTCGCTCCGCCTCTTTTTGATGTAAACTTTATATTTTCCTCTACGTTTTTCTTTTATTTTGTGTCCAAAAAAAAAGCTTCAGAAAACCTCCCGTTGTCCTACACCTTTAGTTACTCCTCGGATTTGAAGAAAAACAATTTGCCTTCTCTCATTTTCTATTATCTGCTTTTTCCTCCTCTTCTTTCTCTTTGCTGCCACAGTAAGTTTGATCAGGACATCTTGCTCCAGTCAGTGAAAAGCAACATCCATTGGTGAGGGGAAACAGCCGTGGCTGGTGGGAAGGGAGCGCTCCCGCTCCTTGGTAATAGCTTTGGACACAGCTGTGTGCATGGCTGACTCCTCAGCACTGCCGGGCCTTATCTCCAGAAAGGAGATTAGGTTTCTGGGGGTTCCCAACGTATGTCTATAGTTGAGGAGAGGTTTGTGAGCCGGTCCAGTGTAAAGTAACCTAAGATAAAATGTTTGAGGCATTATTCCCATTCTCTGTGGTTTTTTGTTTACTTCAGTTATGTTGCTTTGGGATAACAGTTTAGGATGCCAATCTACACTGTGGAGGTAGTCAGAGTTGATAAGGCAACAGAGTTTTCAGCTTCTAATTTCATCCTGTTCCACTCATCTTTTTAGCTTTTTTCCTGTTCCACCAAACTGCTCTTTGTTGTATTTTTCCTTTTTTTTTTTGCTTTTTACTAGACAAACATCTAAAGAAACATCAGAAACAACCCAAATTGAGGCTGGTTTACTTATCACAGCCCATGTGCAGAGCACTGTAAAAATAGAATCAAATGGCCTTTTTCCACATTTACTCATAACTTCATGCCCCCCACTCTGAGCACTTCCTTCCTATGCATCACAAGGACCCTTATGCTTTTTGAATCTGTGGGAACAAAAGCAGCACAAGGCAGCTCTTGACAGAATGGCGGAAATTATGGGGTAAATGGCTGCAACGTTACTCAGAACTTAAAAAGATGAAATTCTCCTCTTCTACATCTTCCTCGCACTGTTTTCCTTTCTTTTTTTTTTAACTTAGGTTTTTCAGTTTTTGGTTCAAGGGGAATTTTTTCCCCAAGAATTCTAAATTGGGCTTGGTCTCTTAAGAGGAAGGTAAGTTTCTTCCCACCCGACCCACTTCCTATCTCCATCATCTCTCCAGCCTCTCTGGCAGCCTCTGGATCCAAAAGGATGCTGCATGTTGTCTGTTACCTCCCTCAGTGCGACATGAGCCAATTCTTTCTCTTTTTTTCACCGTGATCTACACTTGATGCCTTTTCTCTAAATGTAACTGGAAATAAATAACAAACCCGGGGTTGCGTGTGCGTGCTGGGGGCTCATCTTTCTTGGCAGTGCATGATTGCTTTCATGACGCTTCCATGCTGCGTCCTCATAACACTCATTCAAATCCCTTGACGAATTGGATAAACAAGCAATTTAGGTACCAGTAGTGTTTTTTTGAGTTGTTTTCAAAAGGCAGCTGTTTGAGGGAAAGTTTTGAAAGCCACTGAGAAGGGGTGGAAGGTGACTTTATTTTGTTTACATCCTGAGGCATTGATGAGGTTCAGGTCGGCTCTAATTTTGGAGCAGTTTGTTCTTGTTACAGTGATGACTGAGACCACACACTGAGGGACTATTGCTTTGTAGACAAAAAAAAAAAAAAAAAAAAATGACAATGATGGTAAAAATCTATGATAGACCAGACTTTTTTAAATAAGTACTTACACATTCACGTTTGTTCCTAAATAGCATTAAGAGAACACAGTAGGAGAACTTTTCAGTTCTCCTACTGTCACTTTTCACTTTTCATCTTGTGTTTCCTACACTCAATAAAACATGTAACAAGCAAACTTTTATGCTGAAAAACTTTATTTTTAATTGGCTTTAGTACTTTTACATCAAACTTATACACTGCGGTAGCAGATAGTAAAAGCCTCTCACTTCAACAGCTGCCTCATACAATGTCTTAACAGCTTGCAGAGGAACAGAACACAGGGGCTGTGTCAACACATGATGCCTTCAGGAACAGCATTATATGTTGGTCAACCGTGTTTTCCCAGTGGTTAATTCCCAGCCCACACTATCTGTGCGAGTGCAAGTGAACAGGGAGTTTGTGTGGAGAGCTGGGTGGATTAAAACAGAGGCGTTCGCAGCAGATGAAACACTGAGAAGCTTTCTGTGCAAACAAACTGTCAGAGTCTTTATGCAGCATTTATTTAATGAGATGCTTTATTTTTGCACAAGTTTTGACATCTCTCTTAATGACAAAATATTTATTTTTTTATTTCTGTCACAGTATCACAATGGCACCCTGGTGACAGTTCTAGTAATATAATTCCTTTTATTTGAGCCAGTTAACAACTATTTGTGTTGTGTTTTTTTTACTCTGCTGATTCCAACAGTCCATATCAAACACTCAAGTCTAAAAGCTCTTCTTCTCAATCTTTAGTGACAGTTTTGTGAATAAAACCAATCCAGGAATTTAAGGATGTCAACTATGATCAGATCTCACTAATGCACACAAACTCAGGAAAAGATGTTGTGCTGAGATGTCACAATGTGACGTTGCCCCAGAATCATAGCTACCAAACCCAGTACATGAGCAATTTTGTCAGCATAAGGCTGTGGCTATTTCCTGGAGGGTATATATTTCAGTACAGACCTGGCACACTGAACTAGAAAAAAATTAAGTACAGAAAATGTGATTTTTTTTTCTCTTCCCAAACACTAATTAGGTGGCATTCATCCAGTAGCGACAAGCAATTTGCTACAAGTTTGAGCAGTTTAATAGAGTTTGGTGAATTTAGCACCAAAAAAAAGGAGACAGATTCAGGATTAGAATACAGAAATGTGCTCGTATGACCCAATGACTAATCTGATTTCCCTCTCTCTCTCTCTCTCAATCTCGGCATGTCTCTTACACTCTCTCTTCAGGATGCTTGTTGGGAATTAGTCTATTCAGAGGTGGCTAATTTGTCTTCAGCATTCAGCTCCATGCAGCCTCTATATGTCCTTTTGAAGACCTAAAAATGCTTAGAGGCTGCAGCAACAGCCAAGTCACCGCAAACTCTTCTCTCATCAAAATCTCTCACATCTTTAAGGAATCCAACCTGGGCGAGAGGAAACGAGAGCAGCGGGGTGTGCCATTGAGAGAATACCAGAGAAGCAGTTGAGGTTAAACACAGAGAAGGGTTTTGAAAGGCAAACTGAACTCTCACTCCTCCGGGAGACAGCAGGAAAGATGAAATGTTCATAGTTGTCAGCGAATAGCAGCTGTCTCAAGTCTTGAGTTGCACTGCGAAGGTTCATGAAGGGCTCAAAAGTTGCAGTAAGGAATAAAAGGAGTCTCAAATAAAGAAAAGCAAAAACAGCCATGAGTTTTTGGGTTTTTTTGTTTTTTTTTTTGCAAAAATATGATTCAAACGTGTATTTGTGACTGCCGTTTTCTCTGCCAGAAGAAGGAATTAAGTAGTTTTCTTCAGTATGTTTTTTTTTTTTTTTAAATTTAAATGTTGTCAAGTGCAGTCTCGTACGGGAACACGATCATTAGCGAGTGCAGATCAAGGGCTCAGTCCACGCAAAGTAGAGTTACGTGTGTTATGATATGGATATTTTTAGCACAGTTCCTTCCAACTGGTTGATACAGAGAACCAGATTTGCATTTTGCATCTGCTTCATCTCGTCTCAGATGCATTTTCTGCCTGAAGGCCTGGCAAAAAAAACAGTCTGGAAACGCAGTTTACCTCTCTCTCCTTTATGAATAATCATTTAAGGAGGGCTGATTGCGCATTTTGCTTGATACACTAGGTTCATTTGTGAGGGTCAGTTTTCTGCCTCTGAAAAGCAGGTGCAGATTTGCATAGGTATATTTAACGAAGGCTGTAGTTGGAAATATTAAAAATGTATTCACTTATATTCTTGCACGGATAACCATAAAAAAAATATTGCTGTAACAACACATTTAAAATATGTCAGAATAATCAGTCAGGGTTATTGCCGTTTTTTGAATATCATTTTATTCGTGAGCATGTTTGTTTGAGAAGGATTCAGATTTATTTCATGAGCTTACTTACCTCTGACAAACCCCACCACTGAAACTGCATTTTATGAGGGCAACTCACAGTCACTGATTGCGTAATTATCTGCCACATTAGTGAATCAGTTGCTCATTTCGGGAGAGATTCTACGAGTAAATTGAATGAAAAGAGTGATGTAAATATGCTAGGTGCTTCTCTGTATATCGATATGTGCCTGATGATTTTCATTCCTGACTCCTAGTTCCCCCCCTTTAACAAAGCAGGGCAACATGCCTCTGCTGCGGAATGTCTCATGCCACATAACCCAATTAGTTTTTGTTTAGGATGACAGAGATTGATTTAAAAGAGTATTTTGATTGAAACATTTCTAGAAATAAAAATGATTTTTTTTTTTAAATTGATGAGCTTCTTAAAAGAATAGTTTCACAAAAAACATAGGAAAGGCAACACCACACTTGATTTAAACCCTTTCCTCACTTTGTAAGACAAAATATAACTTTAAAAAATACAAATGGATATAAGTATATGAAATTGTGATTCAGTGATTCTGTTGATTGATTGGACCATTGTAACCTGACCCAGCTGTTTCAGACAGTATCAGGCCGATGTACAAAATCAGAGCAGGTATTAGTGCAACACCTTTTAAAGAGGCAAACTTTTTTTAAAAAAGCACATTTATTTACTGTCTGGTTAGTGTGGAATCATCTTTATCTTTCATGTCTTTTCTTTCAGCCTCTTTAGACACTTCACTATGTCTACCAACTGTTCACTAACTGTGTCTGTGTTCTATTTATTTCTGATTATGAGGTGAAATAAGACTTAAGGGCTTTTTTTGACTGCAAAAATCTGCTAGCTGTGGTTTGAAACAACAGATGAGAGTGAAAAAATAGTTATTTACTATGAGCAGCCCCTTTCACATGAATACATTTTAATACACACATTTTGATTTGATATACTGTTATACAAAATTATCAGAAGAGTTTCTCTGTGGTCTGACTCCAGATTTGACACATATGAAGATGCTACATGATTCAGTTGTAAGCATTGCTTGTGTTTACAAGTGCAGATTCTCACAAAAACCACAAGTTTTTACAGAAACCTCTGCTGAATATCACATTTCTTTGGGAGTAGATTTTGTCCGCCACTCTTCTGTTTCTCTTTTCTCTTGCAGGCGAACGTGCAGTGCATACAACTACTAAATGTTGACTCGACTGGAAATGAATATCAATTCTTGGAAAGAAATGGAGAAAAGTGAAGAATACATCATGCCAATAGTAGGGATCGAGCTGTCATAAAAGAGAATTAACAAGTAATGAGTCTTTGTTTGGATTTTATCTCTTGCCGTGCGTTTACTTTGCATTCATCTGCAGCTGCTGCCCTGTTTCATCTAAATGAGCCTGTCTTAAATATATCCTGCTCAAAGCCAACAAGACAGGGGATCTGGCCCGCGTAGCTGGCTGCTGTCGGCTGTCACCAGTTGAAGTCCTCTCTCAAGCCGGTGAATGTGTTCATTTGTGCTTCATCCATAATCTACTTGTAGCCCACTGTAAGCTTGAAAGAAAGACGGTCTCAGAGGGTGACGCTGGCCTGCTTCCAGTCAGAACACCAGTGTCAGAGGAGCGGCGCTTTAAATCGACGAGGGGTTCATCATTAAGAGTAGCGAGCGAGGATGATTCCCAGGCAGGAAACAGTGTCTAATGGAATTGAGTGGTGACTGCAGCCCTGTGGGAGATTATGCCACAGTCTGTCCGTAATGAGCAGCGTAATGGCACGATTACAGCAGCACTTAATGACCCAGAACCGACCACCACTGTTAGTGCGTGGACACCCTCTACTATATATCCTCCTCTTACCTCATTAGCCTGGGCCCTGCACAATTACTGCCCAATTTATAAGCGTGTCATATTTAAATGAAGCACTGGCTATCTGTTTATAAATGAGGGCACCATTGCCCGATTTTCTGTCCAAAAGCCCAGTTACACCAAGTTTAAAACAGGGAAGTTTTTGGCATTAAATCAATTACTTTTGATTGGTTAGGTCTCCACCAGGGCGGTTAAATAACCTCCTCTCTACAATTTATATACCATAATTGATCGTTGATTCATGATAATTAAGCTGATAGATGAGCCCAGATCATAACTTATTTATTTTAGTGTGCATCTTTAATCTTTGGGAAACATATGTGATGCCATACCAGTTACCTCTTTCAGTGAATACAGGTGTGTTTGGAGGGTGTTATATTAATAAAATACATAACAGACTGGAGTAGTATGCTTCATGAAAGAAAAATTCTTCTAATCATTTTTTCTACTTTTAATGTATGGAAAATAACTAATAATAATAGATGACAGTAAAGTTAAAGTAATAAAGCTCAGGTGTTGCTTTTATGTAACACAAGTACAGGTACAAGTGTTGTGACAGGTAGAATTAAGCACATTTTGCCTTTTAAATGTGGCAGCAGCTCTCTGGGGAAATCCACTTGACACTGCCTAAGGACTGTGCTCAACACAGCTAACAGGATCGGATGTTATGTCAAGCAAAGGTGCAATTTTCATTAACCTCCAGCAGTGCCGTGATTTGAATGTGCCAGCCCAGCAATTAGTTGATTGTGACTGATTGACAAAAGAAACTGCTTCTCAGCTCGGCTGAAGGATGGGAGTCATAGAGCGAGTACGTTTGACTCCTGGGTTTGGTTCGTTTCAAACGCGTCTTCCACCCACAAAGCTCTGAATCCTTCTGTTCTACAATCTGCACTGTTCCCAAAACTTCTGTCGGAGTGCTGTAAAAAGTAAAGATGGATTTAACCTGAGGTCAGCTGCACAGAACTCTGTGGTTTCCACAGTTAAACCCTGATATAAAACTAGACATTGTTGAAAAAAGTTGATCATATTCTGTAGAATTGTTTAATGTTACATTTAAAGATAATGCAATAAAAATGTGACTCTGTAAAAATAGATTTTGTAATATTAAGTCCATAAAAATGATGAGAGACTGATGTTATAACTTTCTGCACATAATTATTGTACTTTACAGTTTGTTATATTCTGAACTTAATGGCAACATTTTTCAAATAAAAAATATAATAACTTTGACATTATATATTACAACAAATTAAATCTAATGCTTGAAACTTCAGTCTGTTTTTAATATATAGCAGCATTTCCATCCTAGTCTGTGGATCAGTTTAAAAAGCCCCATGTAATTGTATGTATATGGGTTTCTATCTTAGTTCAGACCACACATAATGATTGTAAAGTATTTCTATCTATCTATCTATCTATCTATCTATCTATCTATCTATCTATCTATCTATCTATCTATCTTTACATAAGTGTGTGTATATATGTATATGTATTTGCACATAAAGGTAATAACATCGACCGCACCAAATGCAAAAGCCGCTGTCTTTATGCTTAATTTAGAATTTAGAATTTAGAAGAAGAAGTTTGGTGTAAATAAAGAAAAAGAACTTGCCAATCAATTTATAACAGAGTGCATAGAAAACTAGAATGTAAGTGAAAGAGAAAAATAAAATTTATTTCAAAATTAGATTGAATAAAAAAAAATGAATGAACACATAAGAGCATTTATTTTCAAATATGTCATAGTTTGTTATATAATAATTCATGCGTAAATTTAAAAAAATGGCAAAAGAAAAATGGGCTTAAAATAGCAATGTTTGAGATTAATAACAGGATGCCTTATTAAGATATATGAGGTTACTTGAGTGCTCACCTTTTTTTTTTCCTTTTACCAATAGCTACCATTAATAGATTTAGCAAATTCAATACAGCAGTCTACATGCAGCAACATGTCTTGCAATAAAAAAAAAAGGTGGGCCCTAATGACAGAGCAAGACAGCTCTGTGCTCTGACTTTCAGATGTGTTTGTAGGAAAGGGATAATGACTGGTCTGAAGGCTCTGGCACAACTTATTTATCATGCTGATAAGCTTCATCAATGGGCTGAAATGCAGCGTGAAGCAGCTCATCAGACCAACCTGTTTGAGCTCTCCCTGGGCGGTCCTCTCTTCCCTCCTCAATGAACTCCTCAGTCAGAGGCAATTGTGTGTGTGCATCTCATGCAGCTTCAGGGGGGATGCAGGGACTGCTGTGATACAATTTGCATGCATAGTTGTGCAAGACTTTCTTAAAAAAAACAAAAAACAAAAAAAAGAATACCCAGCCCTAAACATAGAACCTGTACCTTCAGTACTGAAATAAGAAAACCTGAACTACAGTTAATTTGTATTCTCTCTCTGTATTTACTGAGAAATTCGATGGTGCAAAAGGTTTCAGAAGAATATGGACTGACATTTGAATGCACAGTCTGCCTCTCAATTCTCTCCTGTAGCCTGTTTTCTGGGGCATTTTACCAAACTTTATATTGAGCTCTTGCACCTCTAACACAGCGTCTAATCGATATGTTATTGCAGCATTGTCAGGGACATATCTGCCATTTAAATTCCAGCCATGCAGCCTGACATTCTTCCCTTCTCGCCACAGTGGGCTCTGCTCGGTTGGGTTTTTTTTTTTTTTGCAAAATTGGACATTTCTGGAGATAATATCACAGGCGTATTAATAAAGCTAAAGCTTCATTCTCTAAAAGGTCATCATCGGCATCACCTGGGCGAAGATTTGCTGTCGAGGCAGGAAGGCGAGGTGGCAGAGTTGGCGTTTGCTCTCCCTGGAAACAAGAGAGTGAACACAGCATTAAAAATCCTTTAATTTGTTAATTGCAGTAAACGATTTCCCCAGCCAATTATCCAAATGCCACAGTGAAACATTGCAAGACTCTCCTGAAAGTGCTTAGTATCATGCCTTATGCATTGTTAATAGCAAAGTAGTGAGTGCAAATGATTTTGTTTTCCCTTTCGTTTCAGAATTTTCAAAGTTGTTCGAGCTACCTATTCCAATATTCTTTAATGCATAGCAAACATAACGGCATAATGTCCAAAATTACACACTGATGTAAAACTCAGCTATGCTTTTGTTGCTTGAAGCCATAATAGTAAATATGATCCATTTATCAGTTCTTTTCGAGCGATTGTTGTGCATTTCTCTACATGCATCCAGTAGCTGACCACATCAATCTGATACAACTGCTCCCTTTTCTTCTAAAAGCTGGAGTTTTATATTTTCAAAGCTTAAGTTTACACCAAGGTCATTATTTGATCCTCATACGTAGTGAATCAGTGTCAAATGATGAAAAATGATCTCTAAAAATGCCAAAAGTGAACAAGTTTGCTTCTCTTTTCAGTCTGTTAGAAAAACTCTCAAGAACTACACCTTTTTTTTCCCCTCCTTTCCCTTCCATTGTACCCTTGTGTCAAGGGCTCTGCAGTCATATAAGCTTGTCAAGACATGCCTTTTGATCTTTCTCCTATTTTTAAAATAAATTTTGAGACAGTTTCAGGTTGGGAGAGAAAGTGCTTCTGAATCAGCAATAAGACGATCTGCATTGTTACCGCATGCAGGCAGCTTTGCGCAGTGAGACTGACAGCGCTGCGACTGGGGAAAACATGTCTCACTTTTGATTGGCATCATGACAAAAAAATTTGAACGCTTAGTTTCCTCCTGCTGCTTCCCCTTAAAGCTCTGTATATACACTGTGTGGGCTCTCTCCCCTCCCGCTGCAGGTCAAACTAATTCTGCATTTGTTATGTTTGAGGAAACTGCTGGCAGATTGGAGGTAAAGTGCTTGTAGCAGGAGATGCAGGAGTTTGATCCTAAAGGTTGAGGGTAGCGTCTGAATACAAAAGAGGTTGTGGTGTCGTGATGTTTCAAATTTGAGCTTTTAGTGTTTGTCCCATTAATCCCTGATGCTGATAACCTCTGATCTGAGCCAACTACAACCCCCTTATCAAGGGCTTTGTAGATATTAATCTGCACAATGCCTGTTGGTGTTGTTGTCCCATTTAAAAAAAGCAACAGGATGTTAAAGTAAGCTCTCTGCAAAGGCCAAAATGGGTAAAGCATGTGTATCAGAGCAATGTCACAGAACAGATACAGCATGAGATTGTCCTTTTGTTCTGGATTTCCTCATGTCTGCCATACATTTTTACCATAATGATGTAAAACCAGAGGTGTTTTTAGCTCTAAGCGACTCCCTCGGAGAAAAGCTGCTATCCAATAATGTGATTTACCAGCTTTAATGTCAAGTAAATATTTCAGGGAAAAAATGATGTCTAATAATATTATAATATTTGTTTGTTTGTTTGCTTGTTTTTCCAAAAGGTGAGATGATTTGTTTTATCCAGTCTAGCATGGGTGACAGCTGTGGCTCAGGAAGTAGAGCAGGATGAAGTGCCCTTGGGCAAGATGCTTAACCCCAGAATACTGTTCTGTTGTTGTGTGAATTTGTGTGTGAGTTCCTGTGGATCAGGTTAACACTTTGTAGAACAGATGCCTGTCACTTGTGTGTAAATGCTAACTTGTGAAGTGCTTCCAGTGGTCAAAAGACAAGAAAATTGTTATACAAATGCAAACAATAAAGACAGTAAGAAATGGCTAGCAAATTTTAAAACTATGTCAAACAAATCTACAACTTTCTTATTTTTTTCACGGTGTATCTCCTGATATATGTGCGTTACTTTCTAGTTATGTTGCTGTTGTTGATGTGGCAGAGCTGAACTGAAAGCATTTTCATAGACAGTGAGACGAGGTTGCCTTGGTGAATGTGGAAGTTATTCAATCTCATAGCACAAGATTGGAAAAAAGAAAGAAAAACAATTCAGGGTCTGTCTGGCTTCTGTGGGTGAAGGTGCTGCATCTAATTTAACCACAGTCGGACATACTTGGTAGCTTCTAATCATACTTAAACAAATATGAACTCTATTATTTCTTGCATTTTAATTAAATATATAATTCAATACAATTTCATAACATTAAATCAGCCAGGACTTCAGTGTCTTCACACCTCACTATCAGCCCTGTGCAGGCACCCGTCTTTAGGTTAAAATAAATCTGATTTCAGAGGACAGAGGGTCCTGAATTTTGCTTTCTGTCTTGTCCAAAGTTAAACTTTAGTGTTGGATCAAGTAATGACATCCCACCTCAAAAGTCTGGTTTCGGTTATCTGCCGGCCAAAAAAAAAACAAAAACAGACTGGCAATCAGGAGCATCGTGAGAATTCCGTTTGGCCTGGCAAACTGATTGGCCTTGAACGTAATGCCCAAGTTTAAAATGTCACATGAAAGCTGGGTAAGTCAAAGAGAAAAAACAACACAGGATCAGCCCTTCACCTGCTTTTTGAACCCCCGTCTGTCATCACACATGAGCAGTCACACTCACATCCACACAACATTCAGTCTCTTGCATGATGTGCTCATGCCATACCAGTGTGAATAAAAAAAAAAAACTGAACAGTACAGAAAGAAAGACAGAATGAGAGAAAAGAGTAAAAAGTAGAGCCAAGAGGGAGCACCTTAAAAGGAGAAAATCCCAGGAGGGATGTAACGCTAAATGCCGTAAAATTACAGTTTTATTCACAAGCAGGGTACGTGGCTGGTGTTTAAAAAAGAAAAAAAAAACATACTAGAGGGGCTGCCCTCATGACAATAATTCACAACAGGGCCACATTTCCTGAGTGTTTTCTATGTAACTAAATGTGTCAATGTAGGAAAAGCAGGAGATGCATTTCTGGAAGACATAGATCTGTATACTCTCTTCTGTCAGGTGGAAGCATGTCCACTTACTCAGAGCGCCCAGAGCTACAAAGTAACCAAACAAGTCCAGTTAGACCTTTAAGCTCTAAAAAGCATAGAACTGAAGCATAAATTGAAGAAATAAAATATATGTTTTGATTAGTTTTACTTTTAAGTACATTTTAAAAGTTAAAATGTTCTTGCAATAGACAGAAAAATGATTTTAACAAACGCCTCCAGTAAACAAGGTCTGAGTGAATGTTGAAACTGGCCTGAACTGACATTAGATTCCCAGTATGAATTATTATCTCAGGCTGCTCCTGGGCAGAAAGGTATACAGCTGTATAATTAAAATGGACTTCATTTAAATGAAAAGCTTCAGATTTTTAGATTTAACCTCTATGTCAGTGGCATTTTCAAAGACCATGGTTTCAATATATGGAAGGTTTTTACAGGATCACCTGGACATATTTCTTAACAAATGCTCTTTAACAGCAGCTGAAAAGCAAAATCCTTTGCATTATTTTTTTATGTTATTATGTGGATTTATAGGCAGGATGCTGTAATGTTTACTTTGGTTTATGTGTTGACCTCTTGTCTACAATCTCAGGTTATATAAAAGGAGAAAGATAATGAACAAATCTGTAACATCAGAGGAATTACATGTTGGATCTATTTCAGATAAACACAAGTTTTAGTTTGATCTCTGCACAGCCGTGACAGTCCCCAATTGTGACAAAAACACTTCAGGACGCTGCGTGAAGTCATTCCTGTTCCTCACCAAGAAACTACTTCTCTAACTCCCCTAAAAAACCATCAAATCACCTGTTTATAAATTTCATGGCTAGAAGATTGAAATGGACCTTCCTTCCTTCCCTCACAGGAAAGAAAGTGTTGGACTAGTTCTTAAAATCAATAACCTATATAAAGGGTGTATGAAACGATTCTTTTCACTGACTCCACTGTCTTTCTCGATCCGTCTGGCACTATACACTGTATATAAACATTTTTAAAGAGTGTGCTTATCACTGGCTTACTCTAGTTAAAAAAAAACAAACCAAGGAGCAGATGGTAAGAAAGAGCCTGTAGTTCATTATACTACATCAATTTTGCATTTCAGTGAGAAAACTGTGGAACTCAGGCAGCATGTAGCACTTCTAATACTTCTCACCCATAGAGCTCTCTCTCTATCCGTCTATCTCTCCGTTTCTTTCCCTCTCTCTCTCTCTCTTCTCTTTCTTTGCTCTCTGTTTCTCTCTCTCTCTCTCTCTGCTCTACCATCTGTAATGAGCTAAGCAGTGGATTGTAAGCAGCTTCTTAGATAATGAGGCACAATTCCCCAGGGGAGCAAAGCTGGGCCCACAGCTTTTAATATACCATTTCTTCATCCCGAAAATGAAAGCAATCACAATGGAGAGAACCAAGGAGAGAGAGAGAGAGAGAGATACATGCAGCACGAGTGTCAAGAGGAGCCTCCTGTCTCTGTTCGAATCATGATTTAGGAAAACTGCTTGATAGTGCAAATGCTTATTGGTATGGCCCAACTGAGGAATACAAATTTTTAAAAGTCTGCTAGGTTCAGCCTGTATTATAAAGCAAAAAAAAAAAAAATGCACCAACAGGCCCCCAAACCACAGAGCATCACTTTTTCATTACATGGTATGTCAAGTAATGATAGTCACATTTGTGCGTCCACCTCTTTACAAATAGCACTAATGCATTTCGAAAAGTCCCCAGCTGCAGTGTGGATATATAAATGCTGCAGGGAGATAGCAGCTTGGCAGTCTACCTCAGCACAGGGAGCCGAGACCTCTCCGGCTTTTCTTGGAGGATATCTCCATAATAGCCTCATTATTCAAGTGTGAGCCCAGGAACACTCAGGCTGAAGTAATGAGCCCCACACTAGTTGCTGAGTATCACCTCTTTGCAAGAGGTTGCATGGAGAAGGCATTCTGATTAGAAGTGCTGTTTGGCTATTTTGCAACAGAAATACAGTGAAGGTCATGATCTTCATTTTTGTGGGGTTTTTTTTCTTTTTTTTCTTTTTTCTAATTTCATTAAAATAAGGGCCGGGTGATTCAAAACAGTAGCTGCAGACGTCCTAGCCAGAAGCCCCAGAGTGCAGACTGATGTGCGATGTAAATAATTAAAGTAGCAGGTCACCAGTATGTGCATTGGAAGTCTTAGAAAAACACAAAAGGGCATTTCATAATGAGCGTCCAACTCACACAAGAGACCCAATCACTGCCAATGAGGATGCATGAAAAAATTTACCCAACTGTGCTCACCAAATTAATTTTTATTCTTCATTTATTCAAGTACTGCAGGTATGCTTTCATTTCACTTCCTCATATGCCACTTCATACATCCACATTAATGTATTTAAGAGACTCACATATATTTTTAGTATTCTACATTTGATACCCACAAGTTACTGATTGTTTTGCAGATATTTTTTAAATATTTTATCGTAAAAGATTTTAATATTTTATGTGTTGTATGTGTTCGATTTAAATGTCCAGCATAAAAAATATTAAAATATGCAAAGTAACTCAAATCAAGCTCATCCCTTCCACCTGCATCATTACGACATCACTTTCTAATAGGGCTATTTCAAAAAGGTTTCTCCTGTAGGCTTCAGCACATAGCTTCATTTCTGGGTAACACATCATTGAGCCTCCTAATCTTTTATCATCAATCAAAAAGGATGATTCGTAGTAAAAGTAAACAACATTTTGCTGGGTTAACAACGTCAAATAACAACATCACATGTCACTTACAGCTGCAAAATATGAATTTCTCCTTTAATGTGCAGCTACATATTTATGTGAATTACAAACTAAGTTAATATTTGCATTTATTGTTTATATTTGTATATGGTGGTGGTGGTGGATGTTAAAGGATTGATCAGGAATTCCCTTTTTTCTCCACCTCAGTGTAGGCAACCTGTGCATGTGTTTGACTGACAGCCGAGTTGGCAAAGCACAGAGACCAAATAAACAAACTTTCTCTTGTAACTTGTGTTGACAAGACAAGGAGGACACAGTGTTTTGTTTGCAGTGGTGTTAAAGAGTAATGACTACATCACTTAGCAGCTTTACTAACACATGTTGGCGTGTTCAGGTGTGCTGACCTGTACAACAATTCAAGCTGTAGACAAACTAGAAAATTAATGGTTGTTTGAAATCTGAGGCAATTCTTTTTTCTGGCTGTTAGGCAGCAACACAATTAGTTAATGTCAAAACAGTGACATTCATATTTTATGTAAACACTGTTTAAAATGACCCAGTTTGATAAGTATATGACAAAGTCATTTTTACTGCAGTTAAAGTCAGAATGGAAACATCAACAAATCAAAGTTGAATAGCAATGCAAGTGTTTACACAGTAACAGACAAAACAATGCAGTTCAATATCAGTTTGAGTCCACTAAATGTAAAAATATGATGCATTGTTTGAGATTAAATACCCAACAATACATAGTTTTTCACAATTATGACCAGCTACACTCACAAAATATTGGTACCATTGGCACAATAAAATAATAAAATGCTTTACTAAGGATTTACAAGTTGAAACCAATGGTTTAATGAATTCTCATTACTCATGCATTGATGATTTGGAGATCCACTTTAAGCCTTTAAGTAGGGGGCATCTTCTGAGTTGCCAGATTTTGAAAACTCCCTTTCTATTTTATTTCCGTCCTCCAGCACTTTTTTTCAAAGAGCTTTAAATAATAAGGAAAAGCCCTGCTTCCAACTGGCTGTTAGCCTTTGGTAAAAGTATATACCTTGATCTGTTAATTGACAACATATTAACATCGTCAACATAAACTAACATAACCTAACATAGCCTACTTTAATAACTCATCTAAAATGTTAATAATTTTAATACTTTGGATTCTGTTAACATTATGTGAAATCAAAATTCTGCCCTTTTCCCCTCAATTCTTCAAATTTTAACATTTCACTGTGAGTCCTTAATGATTTAATATTTTCCAGATTTAGCCCAGCCATTTTCAACCCAAATAACAAATGAGCTTCAAAGTAGAGAAAATGAATGTGTGGTTGTTTACTTCAAGAAATTAACAGGAGCCATTATCAGGGAGTTTGCAGACACTAAATCTGAATTAATTGTGTCTGGGCTATGACCAAAATGGCACCAGCCAGCCTGCGCCTGCGATGCACAGCTTTTATTAATGATCATGGCTCTGTCTTTCGGCTTTCTCTAATCCTTAAGAAAATGTCACACACTGTTACACTTCCCACATGACAAGAGATGCTCAAGTCATCTCACATTACATTTTGCCCCCTTTTGTATGGCTTACAGTGCCTGCAATTTACCTAATCTTCTCTCAGCAAGCATCCACCAGCACTCTTCCCTTTGTGTACGTGGACGCTGAGCTGGAGCTGTCTTGAAGCTGTAGTTGTGCAAAATCCATAGTCCCTGCTTGCCACATGTGTTGCAGTATAACAGTAACATGACGGATAGCGCCACTGTCAGGCCCCGGGGCCTTCTCAATCCGTGATAGATCCCCTTACACAGACTCCTGCGTGTTGTGCTTAAGGTTACCAGTGCAAAGCTTGGGGGATCCTAATTAGCCTGTGGTCGCAACACGCTCCAACATGATGTGTGTGTTTAGGAATTAAAAAACCCAGAGTCCTACTGGCTCTCCTAAGTACTCATCATATACTGCTATCATATGTGCTTGAACTGCTTTGCATTACTGTAGGTCATACACTCAGGAAACAAACAGTAGACCTACACATTGATTTTTTTCAGTTAATAAATGTATTTCAGAAACCAATGCTGACTATTCTGATTTTAAATGGACTCAGATAGCAGTCAAACTGAGAATTTGATAGTCTCTACAAGAACAACAAAGCCCTTAATAAATGATACGAACGCACCTTTTCTGTTCAGGTCCAACATATTTTTGTTAGATAATGCATCAAGTCAATGTCTCTAAGGGATTTAAGAGAAAAGCAACAGCCGTGGTTCATGACCTACCCCGAGCTCTTTGAGGAGACACAGAAAAAGTCCTTAACAGGAAGAAATTGCAGCATGTAAAGAAAATAACAGGAGGTAACCTCAGGAGAGGCAACCTAAAGACAGACGGCAGCAGTAGAAGCTGTGGGCGGATAAACAGAAAATGTGTAACTTTTTTTTTTTCATCTAAGAGAAAGGTCCGGTAAAAAATCCACCGAGATGTGTCCAGTGAAAATGTCCATTAATGAGTTTAAAGCCTTTAAAGTCAAAGGGTTCAGGTAGGCAGTGATTTTTTTTTGTCAAGTTTTGACTGAATCTAGAAAAAACAATCGCATTAGTTATTCAGTCCTTTGCCCTGTTTTGTCTCATCGTCTCCAGCAGACTCATGAACACCGCTGTGGGCTATGGGCTCATGATGGCTGACTCAGTGAATGATAATGACCACATAATGGTAAATGGACTGCATTATATAGAGCTTTTTTTTTAATCTTTTGATAAATCTGCATTCACCCATTCACACATACATTCACCGTTGCTGTTTTTAACGTAATAAAACATTTACGAGGCTGAGTTTAAAATATACATTAAAGATGTGTTACTGTGTGTTTTACCTCTAAATCAATGGAATAGTGTAAAACCCTAGCAGAAGCGTGTATCACACCACCCACCAGCGTGTGTCCTCCTGCAAAAAAATTAACAATGAGCCACTTGTAAAAACTTAGCTCTGCAGCAGCACTTGTGCCTCATGAATCTTTCCTGATTGGAAGTCACATTACATTTATCTGAAATCCTATTGGATTGCAGTTTGAGGCCTTGTCCACACGTAGCTGGGTATCTCACAAAACGAAGATATTTTTCTACAATTTGGCCTGTCATCCACACGAAAACGCAGGTTTACGGCATTAAAAACGATGGTTTTTAAAAACTCCGACCAAAGTGAAGATTTGCGAATTCTCCGTTTGTGTTTGCATTTGCATGTGGACATTAATGACCGGGGTTTTGCGTTTCCAAACGTCACTGCCTGCGACAAAATATGTTCTTACGTCGCATATGCGACCTGTGTTTACATTGGAAAGCTTACTCTGATTGGATAGGATTTGGGGAACTACTGCCACCTAACGGTCTGGCATGCTTATGAATGTGCTTTTCTTTCTGAAAACGAGGTGATGTGTACGCAGGTTTTTTTCTAGAGGGGGAAGGATATTCGGTTTACAAAAGCCCGGCTATGTGTGGACAAGGCCTGAATTGATCTCCACTCTGACACGGAAAAATCATGTTTGAACAGGAAACACCAACTTTACTTTCATTAAAGATGTAAAAGGTACATTTACAGCATCTTGAACTACAGTGTGAACAAAGCCTTAGAGACAAGTATGCACACACATACACACACAATTTTTCACTTAACGTATGCTCAATCATGCATCTCTGTGCTGTCACATACACTTAACAATGCAGCCCATCATTTATTGTAGATTAATCCTCGTTCCATACAATGTCGGGACCTGCACTTTAGCTTGTTTCACCGTCATTAAGGGAAGAAATTGAAGAGCGCGGGACGATTGAGGACAAAAGAGCACAGAGGCGAAGAAATATCCAGTAAATGGTGATATTGCGTGGGGAGGCAGGGAAAACTGAGAGAGATTAAAAAAAAGAAAGAAAAGAATTAACCTTTGACAGATGAAAGCGACAGTGGGTAAGACTTGAATACAAAAGGTGAAGACTGACATGGGAATGAGATGTTCCAGGTTAGATTTAAACACCTTTGTGTTCCGGCAATACTGGGATGTGTGATGTTAGATGGTAGCGTGGGTCGCAGGAACAGGATGGACTGGTTGTGATGGAGAAAAAAAAAGACAGGATTTGAAACAGCTCTGTGAATGAAGAAGAGAAACAGGTGGATGGAAATAAAGAGACTGAAGCTTTCTCTGTTAATGAAGCCTACAGCGTCAAAGCAACCCCCCTCTATGGCTGCAGACCCTAGCCTCTGCCCCTTGCTGTCAAGACCATGTCTGAGCTGTACAGAGCAGCGGTGGCAGCTTTAGCGAGCCCACTTTGAAGTCCGGAGTGCAGCAACAGGGTAGATAATGACCCCTCCAATCTCCTCCCTCTGCCCTGTCTGCCTCCCCTGGCCTCTGTGCAGGGCAGAGCGGGAAGCCTAATGAGCATACTTTTCTGAACAACTTTCACTGAAGGCAAATGCATTAATTCTTGATCCGCTTCCACCCTTTAAAGTGCTCAGTCTTCCGAGGGAGCGAGGATGAGTCAGGGTGAGGGAGAGTCACTAATGCATGTTTCAAAAAAAAAACACACACACACACATATAGACAGACTAAAGTGGAGGAGACAGGACGCAGAAATAGTTAGATGCTAAGCGAGATCTGGATCTTTGCTGTGCAGCGTGACAGAGACCAAGAGAGACAAGGTTGAGAGGCACAAGTGACTGCTGGATTTAATGATATCAAGGTAAATAAGCTTCTGTCTCCTTCCTGAACAGTTACAGGGGGGTGGCTGTCCGTTATCTGGTGTAATTAATTAATGTTTACCTGCTTCAAATTGCAACCCAGGTGCCGCCCAAGGAAAGATGTTGAATGCTTCTTCATTTGGGCTGTCAGGGTTACAAAGAGGAGAGGTAATCCAAATCAGCTCTGCCAAGGACAGCTGCTTCATCACAATTATAACAAGGTGTTCGCCTGCTGCATCCATACCTGCGGCACTTCAAACAGGTCGAGGCTAATCAATCCATGACTCTTCTTGCCGGCAGCGGCGGCCTCACCTTTTCCTTTTTTTTTTTTTTTGGGGAGGCATTTGATGTTGACTAAAGTTTCCGTCGTTGTTCCATTAGCGAGATCAGGTTCAATACGGCAAAATGGAGCCTTCATAGTGAAATGATTCCTCATAGTAAAAGCTTTTGGGGAGAGGCGTGAAAAGAGAGAAATCAAGTTATTGGAGTCAGAGTTGTGTTTAATGGTGACAGATAATAGCAATTTTTGTAGGTTTAGACTGAGCTCATTTTTACTCCCATTTCCTTCGGGTGAAAAAAAAAAAAAAAAACACAATCACTGCCTCCACAGCAAACAATCATTTCATGCTTCTTTTCTTTTTCTTTTTACACAGTTTAAACTGTCTGTCTGGCATGTTAGCATATCTTCAAACAACAGGTTATCTACAGTATTCTTTCGCTCTTTCCCATGTATTTGAGTCTGTTACATCTGTGGGAGTTTTTCCTGTTCATCTGATGATGAATGGTCTCTTGTTGCCCTGAGAGATCTTTACCTGCAAGACACTGTATATCACATCAAAAGCAAACAAAACACAAACGCGCTATCAACTCTACCAGGAATTGTACCGTAGGGTCCATACATCATGCTATTTTAGGGCACACACATTTCAGACAGAACAAATAAAACTGAGCCCCGAGGGAAGAACTGGAAGGAAATATCTCAAAGCAGCTGCTGCTTTTATGCTCACAGTAACCGTTGTTTATTGCCTGCCCAGCATAAATTAACAATACTCGTTACTTTCATGAATAGAATGGTTATAGTCTTTTGTATGAGATAGTCGAACACATTTTTTAGGACAAAAAAATCCACTAAAATATTCTTCTCCGGAGTTCAGCCAGTGTATAAGGTGTTCATGCACCTGATGGAAACAACTTCTTGTAAATTTTTGTTAAGATTCTGAATTTTCACTCCCCTGCTATTTTGGTATTATGTGTTCAGGCTTTTGGTTGCCCACCTGAAAACTGGAAAATTACATTAAACATATGCTGCTTAAAGCATCTGGAAAAATCAGCAGGGTGTCCACAGACTTTTGTATATAAATTAGGGAAAAATAATTGCATAGAAAACTGGTCTCAGTCTGATTTGATGAAATTTTATTCAACTGCATTGTATTAGGATGGGGCAACAATTTTAACTTAAGGAAAATAAATATTTGCAGGGAATGACATCTGGCCAGAATGTAACAAGATTAAACAACCTCATGTGGAGCAAAGCCCACCTGAAAATAATGTGGCTTGAATAACTGTAGGAGCTAGCATAAGTATCACGCTAACAGCAGTATTCTGAAAACTGAATTTCACAGATTTTTATCCCTTTTTTTCTCTGCGTTTCCACACATTTGTCCTTGTGTCCAGTCTGTCCAGTCCTACAAACACAAAATCAAAAGCAATCTTTTTTTTTTTATATGGTATAGACACAAAGCAAAGAAGACTTTTATCTATATATTGGATGTATAAAATGCACAATGTAGCTAAGCCATGACTTCTATGTAAGAAGGCAATATCATGTCTTTCATTGGGTGTAAAGGCTTCCTTTTATACTGAAGATGTGTCAGCTGGTGCTGGAGCTCTCAGGTCACAATGATCCTCTGACATGTTCTTTGTTGTCTTCAGACCTTTGCTTGGCTGGAATGAAACAGCAGCTCAGCAGCATCTTCCTCCCTGGTTTCTCATATTGTGAGTTACTGTGAGGAAGCTCATTAGGTCACACAGGTATTTTGTAAAACATGGCAGAATTGCTGTGACTTAGATAATGCTGCCATGTTTTTCAAGGTCATCCACTTATAAGATAAATTTGGTCAGGAATAAAGAGGGAGCACGTTGGTGTGTGGCATTCACAGCTCTAATGTCAAGGTGTGCATGACCAGAGGAAACCAAAGTGACAGAATAAAAATTGTAAAATGATCCAACTTTTGAAATTTCTTGAATTTTTTTAAATACTATCTTTTGATCAACCCAAAACTACTGACATTGAAATTTTCCTTTTTCTTCTGTCTTACTGTAATGATCTCTCCAACTGTTGTTAAAGCCTGACAGTGTTGTGATATTTGAAAAGTTTTTTTTTTTTTTCCAATTTAATGTTATTTAGGTATTTATTGTAATTGTCATTGTTTATCTGCATTTCTACTGACTATTCCCAGTGATTCGACATACCATCTATATCTAGTAATGTAAAACTGATTACCTACTGCTGAAGACTTAAGTGGTGATGGCTCAGCTTTTCCACATAAATGAAGAAACTCCTAGAATCAAGGACCACCACTGAGCCTGGAAATAACATAAGAGATTAGATTTAAACACTGAATTATGCTGCATTATTTTCAGTGAATGAACTGGCTCTTGATACATTTATACTATCATATAGTTGTGGGGGGTTTGAGAAAGTAACAACTATCACAAAGCTGTGACCAAGACTGGAGTCAATGGCTTGGCTTTTATAATTAGAATTCTTTTTTATTTATTTTTAACCTGCAAATTAACTCTGCAACAAACTGCAAAAAAACCCAGCAATTACTAAACAATATTGCTGTAAATTTGATTGCGCGTTGGAAATCATACAGAGGCTTTCCTCACAGTAAGGGATGTACAGATTTGCTTGCTTCAGGAAAGAGGCAGATTCAGGGTTGTCTGCAGGGACGGTTACATGTGTTTGAGTTAAGGTGCTGCTCAGGTGGTGTCCAACCTTCCTACTTTTTCTCCTCTTTCAGGTCCATGTGAGGTCTAGTGGCAGGCGTTTTATTTGTGCGGATGTTAGAAAGGACTGTGTAGGGAATGTGGATGTGTGTACACTGAAGTCTCTGTAGGACATCAAAGAACTGCAATGGATGTAAAGTTTTGTCACTAATACTTATAGTACTGTAGTAACCCTAATTGTAGGACTCTCTGTGAATCAGACTGGTCTTATAGTCTTAGCCTGACTGTCTAACAGCCACTACAGCTTCCAGGTATGAGCAAATTAGTGTCTTGGTGCTAATCAGTTTCCCAACGTTGCCTAACAAAGTTATTTCTTGCACTTTGACCATGTCTTTTTAACAGTTAGAGGCCTATCAAGTGATAGATCTATTTAGAAAATTTACACAGCAGAGACAGACACACATTTTAACAAAGAGACAAGCAGAAGAGGGGGCTTTCATACTACAACAAAGAGTGCTGAGCTTACGCTGGTGTATGAAACCCTCAGTAGCAACATAACAAAACAGTTACCCACATCCAGCCTATTACTCAGATTATTTAATTAGCTTCAAATGAGCCTTAATGTAAGCGCAATTTCTATTCTGTCGCTCAATATTCTCCAGTGTTACTTCAAATTGTTCCAGCCTGTGGGCCTACAACTGACAGTGGCCAGATTGTGTTAGTGGGGGAACTTTCTAACACCAGATTCAACAGGTCAACCTGCAGAATAAACAGTGGAACAACATAGAAAATGGCAAAACTTTCAGGTCAGAAGTTTAAAGTAAGTATCGATCCTTCCGTCAGGTTCAGTCCTGAGATGAATTCTTTGTACTTGTCGAGAGAGCAGTTCTAAATGAAATGATTTGCACCCACACAAGAGTATTCAGTGTTTGTGAGGACACTTCCATCAAAAATAAACTGTATCCACTTTGCTCTTCTGTACTCTGTTGCTGGAGCAGATGTAGCATTTGTGCTAGTCTGTGCAGCCAACAACAGAGCAGACCACGTACTTAGCTTGAACATAATGCTAGCAGGTTTATCACTTGCAGGAAAAAAAATTATATACTTTCACAAAGACTTTTCTTTGTGGGTGGAGATATGTAAGGCGATGTTACTGTTGTATCATTTGTAAAATCTAGAAGAAACTGTCTAGAAAATTACTAGGGTAAATATTGGTGTGGCTTTTTCCAACCTATGAGGCCAACAAAAGATGACTATAACAGCTTGTAGGTTGGTTGGCAACTTCGATTAATGGGTACCAAAATCAGTGTGTTTAAAAAAGGCCAAGGGCCCCGTCGTACACTCTCTGCCGTGCGTCAGTGGCGCATTGGACGGGAAAGTTTTAATTTATTCAGGGGAGTTTCCAGGTCAACCTTTGCCACCTTGTTCCAGGAGTAGCTGAGGAATCCTGCTCTGCCCTACCCAATGCACTACTGGCGCACCGTGTTTGCGTCGGGTGTACGATAGGGCCCAAGAGTCAACAGCCACACAAGAAACTTGTTGTTGAATGTTGCTGAGAAGGTAATTTATTTACAATCCTCACCATCTTAGTTGAGGTTGTCAGCACACTAACATTTTTGTAATTTAGCACACAAATAGAAGCTGAAGCTGATGGGGTTATCAGTTTTGTAGGTATTTAATCACATAATTAAATATTAGAAAATAAAAGCTCAAACTTTCAATTGTGCTAAACAAACATAGAATTTCATTTTAGGGAGAAGGCCCTTTGGACCGCAGCAGAGCCTCTCCTGTTTGTTTGTTTATTTGTTTGTTTCTTTTAAGGACACAAAGGCCACATCCAAGGCAATTGATAAAAAAGGAATTCAGAAGGTTGTTGATGGAGGACTTTTTAAAAAAAAAACAAGCCCAACATCTTCTAATTGTACTCTAATTAAGTATGTATACATGGTGACTAATCACGTACAGTATAAGCATATATATGCTGTATGTTGTGTGCCTATTTTGTCATTTATCAGATTCATGGATGGTATTGTTTTCAATTGAGATATAACTACAATAATAATAATAATAATAAATAAATTTCATTCTGTATTTAACACATCTTTACATATTTTAATGTTTAAATTAAACCTCAAAAAGGATACACATTGATTTTAAATGTACATCCAACACATGACCATAAGACCATTCAACCAAACACATACAATAAAAATTACTAAATTTAGTGCAACACAAAAAAACCACCCAGAATCCCACAGACTTAAAGTCCACAAAAACAAAAATTCTTCACATGAAAAAATGTACTGCAGATTTCCTGCCCATCACCAAAAAAAAAAAAAAATTAAAAAGTGGACATAATAAAGCCTGCATTTCAGCTGCTTCCACAAAATATCTGGCAATACGGCACCTTCTAGCAGGGTTGTATGGAAGTTTGGGCATGTTTATTAGTGCTTTAGATCATAACAAACAAAACAAGTTTTATTGCTCTTATTTTCAGCTCTCGCAAGTGCTGCTCCTTTTTTTCATCTTGCTCGACCATCATTAGACTGTCTCTCTCCCTCTCTCTCTGTCTCTTTAGTTAAGCCAGGGTGGATGCTCCAACTTTGAACAATTTGTTTGCTTACAGCAACCAACAAATCCTGCATAGTGCACCTTTAAGCTCTTGTTGAATGCAGAGAGCAGTCGTTCAGCCCTACAAGGTGTCCTTGAACAAGACACTCCATCCCCACCAGCTCTAGCTGCTCCTGCACTCTCACCTCCCTTTGGAATATATAGCGAAAAAGAGAATTTCCCAAAGGGGATCAATGAAGTATCACATTGTTATTATCAGCATCACACACTCCCTGAACACAATGAAACCGCAGGATAGCCTGAGGGAATCGAGAAAGTACGTTAGAGGACGTATGGCAGCTCCACACCCATCTCAATCATTGGGCTTACTTCCTTATCAGTATTTTATTTTGTTGCTGTGCAATTGGACAGACCGTGCGCTCCCCATGGCAACTGGAGCCCTCTGGAAAGTCTTCTGCTCCAGTGTCCCCACTCTGCTCAACATATGTGGCAATAGATCAAGCACCTGTTTCTGCCTGTCACATCTGCGCTCAAACCTCTGTGGCTCTTATCTGGCCGACAGTTACAGATGACCATGCATCCGGAGGCTGTTGCAGATGATGGATGAATGAGTCGGCTCTCTCTGTGTTTCTTTCTCTCTCTCTCTCTTTCTCTTCAGATGAGCCGTGTGGGGAGTTATTATTAAACCACAGCATCTTAACAGCCCGTCCAGTGGTTGAGAACATGCTGCTCTGATTAAATAAACTGAGGAGCATCACACACATTTCCAACTCTCACTTCATTTCCTTCTCTTTCTTCTTCTTGCACTCATCTTTGCCATAGTTTTCATGTTCTCTTTTCATTAGCCCTGACATCCATAAAAGTGAAAGCTGGGCTTGGAATCTTCAGAGCTGGCACAGAACCACTTTGCTGTCTTGACAAGAACTCAGAGAGGAGAGCAGAGGGAGAAACATTTATTCATTCTGTTTGCAGCAAAGGGGATGGGCTCCCTCCTTTGCTCCCTTTGATTGTAATCCTATCTAGGCCAGCACAAGACACTGGAGACTTCATTCCCTGAATCTTCGTTTGCATGGATAAACAGGAGAAAGGGTCCAACGGTGTTCAGTGTTTTTGCCTTTCAGCAAATTTTCTAAGTGCTGCTGTGCTTCCTACAAAAACTTCACACAGATAAAAGTTGTTTTATTGTTATTTTGTTGTTGCTGTAGGGTAAAATTTTGTGAGGCAGTATGTTTTTTTTTCCATAAAGGAATGGAAATACACATCTTCAGATGCTATGGTCATGAAGCATCTGTGTTAAAGTGAGTCTTTACTGTATAAACAATCAAAGCTTATGGTACAAAATACAGCAAATTTCCGTTTCTCGCCAAGGGAGTCACGGTTTTGAAATTGGTTTCAGCAGGACAGTTTTGTTGAATTCTACTGTAATATATTTGCGAGACGGTTTGACTTGATTTGATTTGTTTGCTGTTTTTTGTAGATTTCAATCAAATTGAAAACCAGAGCAGTGTGAAATGAAAGTATGAATTATTCATAAATATACACTTAAGGATCACAAAAAGCATCCGTGGCTAGAGGCCTGCACAAGCCGTAGCTACACTTTGCCTCCCAGTACCAGCATTAGAGCCTGTGCATCAGGCTGAAATCCTGATCTGTTGTGGCTCGTTTTCAAGTCAGGTTTCTCACAAAGCCTCAGAGGTCCAAATATTTTCAACATTACCATGCTCAGCGTAAGCACAGTAGATACCACGGCCCTGCAATGGTTGCTGGTGCATTGAAGCTGTCGAGGCTTTGCAGAAATAAACAAGCAGCTTCTTCCCTCAGCCTTCAGTGAAGTCATTTAAAAAATAATGAAGAAAAAAGACGCATGCAGGTCAATCCGGCACACAGCAAGCAAGCGCGATCGCTGTACCGTGGTTTCATCATGGGTATGCAGCCCTCATGCATAAGATTTGCAGTTCCTCTCTTTGCTCTCATACTGCTGAAGTGTCTTCCTGAGTGCTGTTGAGATGACACGGTGTGTCATGTGACATAGTTGTTCATCACATTTGCCCTACTTAGCAACAGCAAAGACATAGGTTATATAACATTTCTAAAGAGCTCACAATGACATCATCTAATCCAGTGTCATTAAAACCCTTTAGAGAAACAGCTGCAGTACATATGCTTTTTATTAGATAAATATAATTGCTGTGATTAGAGTGTTTGATGGTTAACGGGTGAACTCGAACAGCTGTTGAGAGAAACATCAATCAATCGAGGTTTTTTAAATCACACATAACTTTGGAATAAGGAAAAATGACAAACCAATATTTTTATTGGGTTTATTGTAGCTGAAGACCGGTATGAGATTTGTGAATTATGTGCTGTCTGTCTGAATGGTTATGGGCTGTTTCAGGTTTTGGCTCCATTTGTAGCTTCACAGGGGAATGATAAAGCCTCAGCTCTACTGGATGGGACAGGAGCATATACATTTGCCTCATTTTTGCTAATTGGCGGAGCTTCACCTTTGATTAAGGGGGTTCGTCTTTGCTAGTGAAATCTTTGTCCCAGGGTTTGTAGCTTCTTTTAGTCTCCTTTCTTCTGATATCACTGTGATTTGCAGTTTAGAGCCAACGAATGATAACCATAGTACTGGGCTAGCAGAGCTACATGGTTAGTTAAAGGCCACTTCAGGGCTCTGACTGATAACAAATTATGAGAAATTTAAAAAAAGGGAGCACTTCAGACACTCTTGCATGGAGCAGGAAAGAAGCTTGAGTATTGGTTAAAAAACTTTATTTAAATCACAGTTACTCACAGATCAATTAAACACTGACCGGTTTTGGACCCTAATGAAAACTCTCCGGTCTGTGTTTTATTACTCTGTGAGTAGCCATGGTTTAAATAAAGACTTTTTAACCAATACCTAAGCTTCCTTTCCTGCTCCATGCAAATTCTCCCCTTGTTTTCCTTTAATTAATCCTTTTCTACAAAAGCATCATCATTATCTTCAGTGTTACAATACAAAGACAGTCCTCAAGCACACCACTACTTCTTCCTCACAAGTTTTGATTACAAGGAGTTGCCTCTGGAGGATTACACCTGTACCGGGATAAAGGTTGTCCAGGGAAACAGGTGAAGTTCTGGGATCACCTCTCTTGGAACATCAGTGTAGGGGGTGTGATGAAGCAGTTATAAGCATGCTTTCGCCACGCCCCTGTGGGTTGTTTGTGTGTCACCTTGCACTCCAGATTCCACCCTCAGATCATAAACATGCAGGCTGGGTTAAATGGAGACTCTATAGTTGCCCGTGAATGTAAGCGTGGATTGTTGTGTGTCTCTGTGTGTCAGCCCTGTGACTGACTGGCGACCTGTACAGGGTGCAGCCCACCTCTCGCCCAGTGTCAGCGGAGGTACACTCCATCCCATGCATGTAGTGGCCCTTTGAAATACTTGCTATGGCTAGCATGTTCATAATAAGAATGCTTAGCAGGTATAATGCTTATCAAGTTTACTGTCTTAGTTTAGTGTGTTAACATATTAATACTTGTCAACTAGTAGTAAATAAACTCCTAGTAACAATCAAGTCAAGTTGAAAATCTATGAAAAAAAAAACAAAAAACTAAAGAAATATCATGGAAAAACAAACATTTTAACCTCTGTGATGATTTTTCTAGGGACAATAGATGCCTGTATAATATTTGGTGTTTACATTTGGCAGCTTCAGTCTAGCAAATTTTAACGTTCTATTTTATTTACAAGTCACACAGAAGCCCAACTTTCCTCCCCTGAGTGACAGCGCCCTGAAATAAAGACAGAAGCAAAAATCTGAGGAGTATTTTAGATGCATTTCTGTGAAAACAGAGCAGATGAAAGTCAAGCAGTGATTGGTATCATGATTGCTGGAAAAAAGAGATGAGGAAAACAGCTCAATAATATATCGACACTATCCTTTAATGTCTGCTGAGTCCAGACAAGTGCTGGAGCCCTGGGGGCACGCACCCTGCTGTGACCCATGTCTCAGTCTTAATTTCAAATACTTTTCATGCTATGAGGGAAAACTTTTTACGATTTGTTTTTTATTGACATTAAAATAGCTATGTTTTGCTGTCTTCCCTCATCAGAGTTCCCTTCCTTAACTAGAAAAACACATCACACACATACTGTAATCAATGAAAGAAGGATATATTGAGCTGAACAGTTTGTATTGGAAACGAGGAAAAGGTGTGAACCTGAAAAGGTGAACACAGGGGAGCTTTAAGCAGATTGAAAACCGAAGTCTCACTCTGTCAACCCTATCTCCATAGTCCTGAGTCAGTGCTGGAGAAAGGTCTTAATGCACCAATTATCATTCTATAAGGGGAAAAACTCTGGCTTGTTTTATATTTCTTGAAACCGGTTGTAGTTATCTTGAGTGGTACTAAGGCCAGAATGCAGCAACATGTCTTTGAAAAATAGTTACATGGAGATAGCAGAAGAGGTGGAGAATTAAGTCAGATTTTTGTTACTTTAATCTTGTAGTTTCAAAATAAACTACTTCTGTGTGCATTAGATAGGAAAAGTTCACTGTTTGATATAATCTTTATTGTAATTGGCACAAACATTCAATGCAATAAAATAAAACTACATATTTACATCTTTAGCATTAGAGATTCAAATGCTAAATGTATCCAATTTATGCTACAAAAACTTACTGATGGGTAGAATAAATCAAAAGCTCATTATGCACAGAGTGCTGAACACCGCACTCAGCTGGGGAATGAGTTGTGCCTTTTGCTTACTCACTGCATGTACAGTTTAACAATTAGTCGAAAAACCATCTGCAGTCGGCACACTAAATGCCTCCTTTTCAGACTTAACACGTCCTTGTTTATTCCACCTTGGAGGTGACTGCTCAAACATCAGTGGAATGTTTCTGGGAATGAACCTCTGGGTTCCTGCTGAGATGTAAAATTGGAAGGAAATGAAGGTAACAAAATGATATGCATCAAGACTGTTATTCCAATGCTCTACCACAGGCAAGGTTATGTTTTAACTCTTTTGTTCACCCACTGCCTCTTTCAACTCTGCTGCTCCTCAGGATTTAGATGGAAACCCCTTAAGGTGTATATGTATTGCAATTCACATAATGAGAAATATCCAGGATATTTTTTTTATTATAGAAATAAAGGATAATCACTACTGTGGCAACATGAGCTTTAGTGCATTGACTGTTACCCTTGTGCAAATCATTTAGAACTTCCAAGGTGAATAAGGTATAAATTTAGCAAAAACAATTGCAGGAATCTATTACAGTCTAGTTAAAAAAAAAACAAAAAAAAAAACAATAATAAAAGGTTTAGAGTAATACTTGAGTTGCACAAGTTTCTTAAAAGTAGGCACCGTCAAGACTGAAAAAAACAAAAGATTCAACAACATCTTCTCTAACTTCAATAAGAAGGGGACTTAATTTTGTAAGAGAAATACAATGTCCTAATAATAACAGCTGACAATGAGGTATAAAAAAGGAGAATAAATCTGGTTGGCCAAGTATGAGGGTTTCAAAATGATATAAAAATAAGCACTTTTCTGTGCTCTGAAATGTTGGGGGCGTGTCCGCTGAATCAGGGGAGACCACGCCCATGGGAAATGTGCTGCCACTCTGAACTGTCAACAGAACACCATGGTCTAAAACACAGATGATCAAGCGTATACACATAACAACCCTTTTCCATTATGGGCTACAGTTACAGCTGAGGACTGGCTCTAGTTTTGAAATGAATGAAACATGTTTGCCGCATGCATAAAATTACATGACAAGACCAATTTTAGTCAAGACTAATCACTCTCTCGCTCCTCTGTCTCCCACTTAACATGAGAAAAAAATGCCAAATAGCATGCACTGGGTACATGGAAAATTTTTCCACTCTTTGATGCTGTTTGCCAGTGCGGAATTTCCTTTCAGCATTCAAAAACCAATGTGGCCAAATGAATATCTGCTAATTCATTCATACATTTGGGACATGCAGACGCAGCTAGCTACAAAGCAACAAGTGTGACGGCTTACTGACTCAAAAATGAGTGGAATAAACACCAATGCTAGCGATGCTTGTGGTATTTCTAATGCTACTATATAAAGGGAAGAGTTATGTAAGAAGGGCTGTAGCGTGTCATCAAGCAACCAGTTAAGGACCAGCCCATTTGCAGTGTGTTTTGAAACAAAAATTGACTCTTTCTTTACACAGACTTTACAATAAGAAACATGATATTCATAAATAAAAATAAAACTGGCCAACCATTTTCTAACAACTCTGCTTTTGTAATAATTGGAATAGGTATATAATACAGCATACTGAAAAATTGTTACTTATAGATTTTACTCTCCATTGCTATGGACTGTTTTTTTCAGCCTCTAGTCCTTTGTTTTCTGGAAGAAGTAAACAAAAGGTGGGGGCAAAAGGTAAAAAAAAGTGAAATTACTGAATCACAGGGCAGAACAGCCAGTTAGATGACTCTCTCTCAATGTATAGTTCCAGTGTCAATTTAACATTTTCACTTGGCTAAATGACTATCAATAAGGGCCAACTAGAACAAAAACAACACACATTTAGTGTTCCAGTGGTTTTTTAAGCATTAATCTATGTGCAAGTGTGTTTTTTTCTGAGCTGAAAACACAAGAGTCAAAACAAGTTATCATTCCATAAGCTATATCCTGTGAATTTACCAAGCAAACAAAAAAACAAGTTTAAAACTTTTCTCAACTACTAACTGCTAAAAGGCCAAATAAACTATCTATATGCACATTGAAATAA
>JAPZDV010000021.1:5201463-5216158 GCA_029814665.1 Acanthurus lineatus
TACTGTCGCTTAATACTTTCTCATAAATTATCCGTGCAAGTATTACCTGACTTCAATTTCACCTAAGAGTAGCGAAGAGCCTTGTGTAAAATGATATCAGTGTTTGAATGAGGAAGCCTGATTGTTGCTGGAGACAGGAAATGAAGCTATCTCAAGAGGATTTTAAGAGCACCGGGCCCCTCCACTCCTTCTGAGACGCAAGTAAATGACCCTTTTTCCATATAAGATGGAGGAGCTTGCTCATTGTAAGCAATTTCATTGAAAATGCTGCACAGTATTATTATGAGACAATTGGGTCTGAGCTGAATCTGGGTAAGGTTATCAGGCAAGCCGAAACTCAGCAGTTCCATTTCCAACATTAATCATTGTGATTATTTCTCAACAAAGAGTTTAGGTTGAAGACAAGGTGGCATGGGGGTTTGTGCCTCATTAGCCGAGGAGAAATGATGTCTGCTGTGGTGGAAACAAAATCATCTCTCTCTTGGTGAACCTGTGTGAACGTCTGGACCGTGAAAATTGAGCACCAACAATGGTCCTCCTGCCAAAAGCCCACATTTGTTCGGCTGCACAACATTGAGTTGGTGATTTCTGTCCATCTGTTCCCCCAATACAGACCGATTATCAAGCTAATCACCATGAGTGCTATCATCAGCGCCAGTCTTTCAGGAGGGCTGATCTGCTGAACTCCACACAAAGGCAAAAACACAAACTATGCCTTTCACCAGCTATTATGACGATGCAGCAGGTGTGGATGGGGTGAAAAGGCTAAAGAATTGAGAACAGCGTACCAACAACAACAGCACTGTTTCTCTGGGGTCTAATTATGCATTTTCTGTCCTTGTTTGTTGGACAAACTGCACAAGCAGATTGGATATTATTGCATTTGTATGAAGGCAAATGAATCCATTCCCACTTTCAGTATGCATGAATTGAGGAGGGCATATTGGGAATTTAGTCCCGTTATCCGCAAGCACATATAATGAATGCTGACAGTGTTTACCATATGGAAAGTTACACAGACTCAAACAATTCAATTCAAACTCGATTCAACCCAATTCAGTTCAGTGGTTTTAAAATGTGCAAATATCTTTGCGGTATTTACAAAACAGATTTACTACAATGGGAGATGTTTTGTAAATCTGATATGGCTGCATTAACATGAACCTATTTAGGGTGTTTTTCATCAATAGTACCAAAGCTTTCCAAGAGTAGAGGTGGTTGTTTTAGGGTCTGTATTTATCAGGTTATATATTTTCTTAAATTATTGTTTAATTAATTTAAAGTGCAATTTGTAGCTAAATGTAAAAAAATCACTTGTTTTATGTATTTGCTAATAGGGTCTGTTGTTTTATTGTTGTATAAGGTTTCTTAATGTACTTACACTTCCCAATGGACAATGAAATCTTTATAATTTTCCTTTATGATCGGAGGGGGGGACCTCAACAGAGGACGGATAATCTAATCTTTCTTATCTTGCTGTGAAAAAAGCAGATAGGCCATACTGCCCCTTACTCAAATTTCAAAAGGAATCAAAACAGTCAGATGTCTCAGAAAAAGGCTTTCAAAAAGAAAAAAAAAAAAACGTGTCTTGACAGCCAGGGTCTGATTCCCTTTCAAATATCCTCTGCTTGACAGCACACATTACACCATTGTTCCTCCCCTTATCTGTCATTTGAATTAGTCCTTCTGTCAAATTGTAATCCCCCTATCTGTTGCAGGATGGCAGAATGGCTTCCTCCCAGTTGGTTTGATGTCATTACTGCCCTTTAGAAACAGAATGAAACTTTCAAAACATAGCTGAAGCAGACAGAACTAAAAAAAGGTGAGCACTGCTGACACGTCAGAGGTTATCTGAGGCCTTCCCCATTTGTCTTGTTTCATTTTAATCACAGGTTCCTGTCTGTTTGCTACCATAGAGACCTCTAAACACCGGCTTAGCTGCCCATGTAGACTAGTAAAAATAAAATGCTGCTACACAGCCTTTACACACAACACAGTCCCTTTATTTAGTGAAATGTCAATCATGTGCTACTTAAAATCTGTGAATCTTGTTGCTAGTCAAGCTCAGCCGTTACCTAGTATACAAGGCTAGCAATCAATATCTTTTGTACCTATCAAGGCTCTAGATGACATAAATTTCAGTCAGAGGTCTATTATAAATGCAAAAACCTTCCAAGGGCCACCTGTGGACCGCTTTTATGTCCTCAGCTCAGCTAAAATCAAACCTACCTCCTTGTATGAGAGACACATCGTTAGAAATCATCCAAGTTCTATGGGCTTATTCTGAAAATGCTGCTTTTTCTTGATATATAATAAAGACAGTTTGAGGAAAAACAGATCCTCTTTTCATTCACTATCAGTGGGACTTATTAGTACAGTTAAAACCCTCTCTGCACAAACCACAAGACAAAAAGCAGACTGCAGCTGTCTGACTGTTTGGTCTTTGAAGGAACTGGACCTGGATCTGTTGACAGCTGCGATGACTTGTTACGTCTGGTCTCTGGCTCTGTTGGCAAGCTGCAGACAGGTCTTTGAGCAAAGTGATTGGGACACCTGGCCTTCAACCACCCTGTCACTTTGGCTTTAATACCATTTATTACAACGACTTATCCTTTGTGCACACATCATAGCTGATACGAACTGCATTTAAATGGACGACCATAATTTTTTTGTTCAATATTTTGACAGCATAATTAATATATAGTTGTGCTAAATAACAAACTGCAGATAATACTCACATTCACATAGCACTGATTTGCAAAACCATAACATATAACCTATAGAGAAAACAAATGTTTTTTCAAAAAATTCTTCTCTGTATTTTAAAAAATGAATAAACATGTTCTGCCCCTCAGTGCCATAACTTGTGTTTTTACTGATGGAGCAGCACAGCTATAACAGTTATAATGCTAATTTAAACATACTAAAATTATGTATACCAAATATGTCACAAATATTCATGTCCATGTGAGGATGATGCACATAAAAACCTTTCGTGCATTACTGTATTTTTCTTACTGGTAATGACATGAAATAATAATAATAATAATAATAATAATAATAATAATAATAATAAATGAAATGGAGTTGCTTGTGACAAAAAACTTGAATTGTAATTTCTTCTTTGGGCTTTCTTCTCTACATAATTTTATATCCAAATCTACTGCAGGCATTTGTTTTTGTCGGCTCAATGTCATTTTTCATTTTCAGGTTTACTGGGATGTTATTTTCTACCTTTCTCCAACTGTGACCTGTTTGATGGGTGCAATCAGCATATGTTATCCTTCCATCTAGGGCTGGATAGTAACACAGCAATATTGCTTTCCTCTCGGTGACTGCATGTCATCAGTGTTGTGCAGAAACTTCCTTCCCTTTTGACAAAGTTAACTTTCACATGAAATTGATTTAGCCCATCAATAGTTTGGGCTTGGCTCCAGTATTATGAAACCTTTTCTGCACATGGAAGATAATGTCAGCTGTCAACTGCAATAAAAGGAAAATAAACTGCCAGAAATTTGAGATATCAGGTTATTTGCAGGACACCAGCGATGATGAGTGTGGGGATGTTTGTTATCTTCCACTGTGAACCTGTCAAGCCATTATTCATCAGCACAGTTCTGAGGCTTGAAAGAAATTGCAAGTTATTAACTCTGCTCTCAGAGAAATGAATGTGTCTTACTCGGAAATGCTAAGCCATGAGAAAAGTATTATATAAAACCACAGTTTAATCCTCCTTACTGATGTAATCAGTCAAATGGCACACATCTGAAATCTGATGCTGGAACTGGGCTCTCTCCAAAGTACACTCAATGCTCTGGACTCTTCCTCTGATGCCAGCCAGGCAGCTGTGTGTTCTGCACTTTGTGCCAGATGCTCTGAGCTCAGCACATGGTGGCCCTGGATAGCGCTGGATATGGGGCATTGATTAGGCCTAAGCACGCTGCGCCATACTACAGACACATTCCCTGATTTGGATTTAACCCCCCCCTGCTGAATTAGATCCATATTACAAAATTTCCATTTGTTCAATATGCTCTCTTTGGCCCCAAAAACAGTGTAAAGAAACTGGGCTGTCGATGGCCTCTAGCAACCCTGAATTTCTCTGCAGCTTGTAAACCAGTGAAACATTGATTGTTTTGTCAAAGTCAAGGTCAAGGTCATTGTTATTATCCACAAGAGCCAATAAGTTGCACAGCAAGCAGTGAGTAAATGCAATCAACAACACACATCAACTTGTACCTACAGATATGACACAAAAAAGACATTGAATTATATAACACTGTTGGAAAAAGCGAGTGGCAGCAGCAACAAATGAGGTTTTTACATCTGCTGGGTAACTGAGGTCAGTCACGACTTACTGGGCCTTTTTTTGGCTTTTACTCTTTACAATAGAGAATCATCCTTGACATATATACCAATGATTTCATTGCACAGTCTGTAAAGCTTTCCAACATATTCCTGTTTTTTAGGGTAAGTGACACAAATCAGTAGATAAGAGCAATGGTTAAAACAGACTCAATAAAATACATGTGCTGGTGAGCCTTACCTCAGTCAGTATTAATGTTAAAGTCAAATAATGTTAATAACTGTCAAAAATTACTTAAGCATGAGGTTGCATACAGCTTATACCTGAGGATAAGTTGACATAAGGCAGCTGTACAGCATTCTTTGTACCCCCCGGAAGATGATAATGGGAAAATAATAGTGACATTTAAGGTAAGCATGTGAAAAGAGAAGAGAAAAGGTTTGAAAGTCCATTGCCACCAAGAAAAGAAACATATGGAAAGTCAGCATTTTTATTTGCTGAGTCATAATAACTAAAATAATTATAATTTCTAGTTAATATCATTAGGCTACTTATTACAAATTTTGACTCAGTCTTGTTGAAAGTGAGACCAAAATTTAATTTTGGCTGATACCAAATGCAACCAGTAATTCATTAATGTCTCACTGTTACACAGTTTTGATGCACTTGTTTCATAATCTGCTGAAATAACAAAAAATGCAGTGACATTGTAAGACAGTTTTTCCAGACATTAATATGATGTACCATTAGTCCTCATCATTTTTAACCTTTCATCTACTTTTTTTTTTCTCTTCCTGGTAGAAAGGGACCTCCGTAGGCTTTCATTTTCAAAAAGTAAAAAGCACAGTTTGTAAGTGGTTATTTAAAATTTCATGCAAGGCCTATCCTGACCCTAAAAATATTCTCCCAGCTGCTGGAGCAGCATACAGAAAATCACCCTGTGTTGCAATGTGATTTGCAATGTCAGTTACAGTAATTATTTCAGGCTATAAACCACAGCAACCCAGATGTCACTCGTGCTCAGCATGTTGGGGGAGAACATCAGAGCTTTAAAAGGAAAAATTCTCTGATACGCTGTCATGTAGCATCAATCTTTGATTTTCATCTCGTTCCAGAAGTTATTTTGAGATGCAGAGTTGACTGACCTTCGCTGTGTCCAGTGATCCCTCAGCCCAGCTTCTGCTTCAATTAGTCATTTCCAGAACATCTCTATACTAAAACTCGACCCATATGAGACGGTTGTGAGAGACACAAAAAAAAAAACTGTCATTCTAAAAGTAAATGTAGTAGAAACACTTGGTGCAGATTAATATATCATCTTAACAAGTTGAACCTGCCATCTCTGGTGGGTTGGTGGATTACTTGAATGGGCCCATGGAGCAGTTTCGGTATTAAGCCATTTTGTTATACGTGCCCTATAAGATTTTGTTTTTCAGATATTTAATGTAATAATGAAAAAATATGCTGGGAAGCAGAAACCTCAGAGTGATCTTTTGCAATCTGGCAACTGCTGATGATGCTAAGCTACTGTCTGTGCAGGTTATGGGTAGAGCAACTGAAAACAAATCATGTTAAATAACTCCCTCTTACAGCAAATGCAACCTCATCTCAAAGGGAAGGTTGAAATCCTCCAGATGACGGCAAAGACTCATACAGACCCTCTTCATTTGCTCTGAACCATGAGAAATAATGTGAGAGATCATTTTTCTTGTTTACCAATGCACTTGGTACATTTTTAGAAGTGCAAGCATGCTATATTTCTGATTTATGAATTATGTATTAACTCCACCCATCCAGTACTTGCCAGCCCTATTCCAGTTGAGTTTCATATCACTCACTTAGTAGATAAGTTCACTGTTTGTCAGCAAGACTGCAAACTCTTGGCAAGTTGTTGTGCAATTTAATTAAGAAAAATACATTACAGACAGCATTATAGAAAATGGCACCATGCCTGGATCAGACTGTATTAATATGCATAATCCAATTAGAAGAAAGTCTTTCAAAAAAGTCATCCCTATTACTCATGAAGCATTTTTTAAAGATACATTTTTTTATCTAAAATAACTTCCTTACTATTAACAACTAATAAACCTGATTTTTCAATCATGTTTCTGAAAAGGTGTGTAACACCACTTTATCATATTTGATTTATTGATCCAATTTTCTTTTTCTGTTTTCACAGTCAATTGCAGGGAGTCATTTTATTTTCAGAGAATATGAATGTGTTAGCTTCTGAGGGTGTTTGTGACATTTTCAGCAGAACAATTTCCAGGTAATCAAACTGATGTCCTGCGACTTTCCCATAAGGAACATCAGAAACAACAGTTGTTGTTTGTAGTTTCTGTAGCAACCAAACAGACATACATTTCCTCACTGCAGGGGTTTTTTAGGGGCTTTGTAAGATTTGACAAGATGTTATTAGTGCATCACTTTGCATTGACGACCATCATTACCCAGTCTGTTTCTCTTCCCAGGCTTCTGTTTATAGATTGTAGGGGATCTTCAAGCCTTGTTAATGCAGAGACTTGTTTAATAAAATGCAGAGACTTATTTAATAAAACCATACCTACAACTACCACTCAGTATTGCTTTAGTAAATATGCAAATGAACTGTGGAGACTTAGCATCACCACTGCACATTTCAATTAGTTTCATTGTCACTGGTATTACATTTGTCATCATAAATAGCACCATATGCTCACACCACTTAATTCAAGTTGGGGAGAGATTATGAGCAGATGATTTAGCAATTGCGCCGCTCCTCCACAGTGATATGGTACTGGCTGATGTGAAGTGAAATGAAGCCAGGCACTCGAATGAGTTGAGGGCACCATTTCCCTCCCCTCTGATTGACTAAACATTTAGCTGTGATATAATTGGCTTGGTAACAAAGTGACCATGGGGCGTGAATAAATTTGTAACAAGCCCTTTGATCAGACTCAGAGGCACACTGGCATGTCGGGCCTCCCTCGACATGGCGGGCTGTCAGCAATGTTTGGTGAGTTGTGAAGGGCAGGAATTTCAACACAGGCTAAATGATGTGACAGCCCTCTCACTAGGTACACTTGCCTCATCAAACGTGATGTTTCCTCCATTTCCTCTAACATTGCCCACTGTGGATAATTAATTTTACATCCTTGTGTTTAATTCAAGGTGAAACTCTAACTCGGAACAGATTTTTTTTTTTTTTTTACACTTTCAGATCTGAAAACACAGAAAAAAGGACCTTTAATGTGCTTCACTTTTCTGAATTAAGAGTTTAAAGATAATTGCACAAAAAAACCTGAAGAAGAGCAACAGGAGGAATGCCTTTTTCTGGGCAAGCACTGTACAATATTACACTAAGGAAGAAAGCAGCAGAAATACATCGTAGAGAAAAAAAATTGCTCTCACTAAGAACTGCAAAGTGATAAAATTGCAGCCCAGCAAGAAATATAAATTATCCACCAATTTAAAGGACCAGGGGGGTTTTTTTGTATGTATTTGTGTAACCGATGTGGGGTTTTATGCACATTATTTGGCAGCCTCTTTACATTAAACAACATCTGAAAAAACAAACAATTAAAACCATCAATAAAAAATACCATTTTCATGCCAGCTGTTGGTGAACTTCTCCTACTGGTTAAATTATCATCTGGTTCTATTCGTGGGGCTCTCACCAAGCAAACTATTGTGGGAGGAAATCAGGCATCGCCGAGCAGCAGGGGTGAAACTGTCAACTGCTGCGGCTGGGAAATGCACTATGCTTGCCCCCACCGGTCTGGCCTGCTCCATCGCTCGCTCCTTCAAAGGCTTGCCCTCGTGCACCCCGCCCCCTCCCACAGCTCCGCGAATCAGCAGATCTGTAACCTGTCAGCGGTGATGAATAGAGGGCTGCTGTAGCTGTGGCTGCCACCACAGGCACAGATGGATGATAGTGGGCTGCTAAAGTGCTTCCCGCGCAACAGTGGCAGACACAGCCAAGGCGAGCGGCGATGGGCAGTGTTCATCTGTTTTATTTCTCTCTTCTTTTAGTGATGTTGTGACTCTGCGTGCCAATGGAAAGATCTTAAACACAGTCCTAGCACCTGTTGTACCAAGTCAGACTTTCTAAAATCAGGTAGACATGGCAACCTTTTCTTCTCCGTCGTGCATCACATTTTACTTCCATATGTCAAAACAGTTTATAAGTATTAACAACTTGAATGTTTCAGCAGGCTGGTTTAAAGGCAACGCTGACATGACATGACAAACTGAAGCACAGGCTCACATTGTCCACATAATTCATTTTTTGTGTGGCACTATATCTAGTAATTGCATAGCTAATGGAAAGGCTAATTAAGAAATAATTAGAATTCATTATAAACTAATGAAAAAATTCCTTTGATTATATACACTTCTAAATCTGCTGTAATCACACCACTTAGCCCCAGTGAGCAGTCAATAGAGAAAATGGATGCAGGCAGCTTATCAGTTTTTGCCACATTATTCAAAATTAGCATTCAACTTGTTTTTTTTATGTGTTTACATGCACTCAATTAAATGGTTTCAATCTTTTTCAAAATTAACTCCTGCCTATCTTCTCGTTTAATACACTGAGATCATCTTAATGGAATTATTTACCTGATAAATCAGCCTCAGAAATGTTGATTCTAAGAAAATTACTGACCTCCTCATTGCTCTAAATCCTGTTGTGCAGCTGTCACAGATATTAGACCCTTAATGACCCTGGGGAGGGATTGAAGCATGAACAGACTTTGGAAAGGATATAAACCATTAGATGTGCTGTTACAGTGTTAAGATGAATTGTATAGAATCCACAGAGAGCTCTGTTACAGTTATGGAGGCATCCAGAAGGGTTAAGCTTATGCCCAAGCCTCTGCAGTATCAGTGTTATTATAATTAGATTAAAACACTTAACAACTGACGAACTAAACTCTTCTGCAACACAGTTTAAAGATTACACACACACACGCATATATACATGCATCAGAGACACAGACAGTATCACAAAAGTTTGTATCTTTAGCTTTTATAATTTTTAGACCTTTTTTCAGATTAATCGACCAGAACCTTATTTGCATCTGCACTCAAACAATGATGCATTTTTTTTTTTTGGGGGGGGGGGCTCCGAACACAACTTATATGCTGCTTTTAATGTTTCTTAAAGGAAGACCTTTACTTCCTTGACGTGTATTTCTTAACATGGATATGAACCAATACAATCAGTGAGAATCCTAAAGAAACACTGAGAGTATAAGTCCCTTCCACATATCAACATCAGGGCTGTGTGTTGAAGATGTTGTTTCTTAAGTAGCGATGCTGTATGAATGATGAAGGAAACTCCGCTGACACTGGCTTGATTGGCCTCCCAGGATGCCTGAGAGAAGATTCTGAGCCAGAATGAATCTCCTCCCGTACATCTCAAACCTCTTACTTATGTAGGATTTTCATATCTTCCATCTTACACAAAGAATGTAACTCCACTTACTGATCAAAATCATTAACCACCAACCAATACCTGAACCACGTCTTCAAAGGATCTCAGATCAAGAAGTGACCCCAGTGTTATCAACTCATCTAACCCTTTGGTTAAAACCTCTGTCCAAACATTCCAAACTAAACAAGGCTACAGTGCAAGACACCACAAAGACTCTGTTACCATTGTAGGGCCCTGACTTTCCTGTAAAACTGCTGAGGGAGTTGCTGCCTGCCAAATATTTACCTGTGCATACTTTCCTCTTTTTGTTTGACATTAACAATAACACACGCCTCCAAATTTCGAATCTCCAATTCCAATAAACACCTATAGTGTTTTTTTTAAAAACTAATAAGATTGTGTTTTTTTAAAACTAAATAGATGAACCTGGCTTCAGTCCTCTTTGTTATTCATACATATTGCAGGAGTTTAAAGAATCACAAAGTACTCTCACATTCTCCCTTTTTTTTGAGAAAATAAGAAAAATGCTAGAAGCAAAAAGAAGCCACTGATTTAGACACAATGAAAGTACACACAAACACACACAAAATAAATGTAAAAAAAAAAGGATGTGTCTCCTGCTGTTGGCTCTCTCTATCTGCCTTGGGGCCAGCTCTCTACACTCCTTCTGGATTTGCAATTCAGCATTACAAAGCTGCTGTGCACTACAGCAGGTAAGAGCACTTATCAGGGGCAATTTCACAAGGGGTCTGTTATGTCAGGAAAGAGGTTCCTCATACAGTCAGCTGATATGACAGAAAACACTGGAAGAGCAGCAGCTTGGAGAGAGAAGAAGTGGTAAGCTGAGAAAGAAATGAGTAGCTGAAGTGAAGTGGTGAGTTAGTTGTTTTTTTTCTGATTAGATTTATCTTTGGGGAAATAAATGAAACAGTGTACCAGCTAGATTTAATGTTCTCTTGAGTTCATGAAGTTTCATATCAAGCTTTATCATCAATGACAAAAGTTGGGTCTGTAGCATTGTGTTTCTTTAAAACCAGGTCAGCTGTTTCTCCCCCACAGCCAGTTTTAAAGCTATAATAGCTTTCTCCTGGCTGTACTTTTAGATTTCTTATCTTATTTTAGCTGCAAAGCAACAAAATATAGTTCCCAAAATGTCTAGTTATGATCTGGTCACACCACCTTGTATATGTATAATAAAAAAGGCAGAAAATCAATTAAAAAAATAGTTCAAACACTGAATCAAATAAAACAAAATTCTATTATAACAAATTTGGCACAATATTAGAGCCGCTTTTTCATATCTTCCTTTATTGACTCATTGAAAATGCCAGCATTTGGATTTTATATGTGCTGGATGAACCTTTAAGATCAGACATCTGCAAACTGATTTCAAAATAGTGTTATTTTTACTAGCAAACTGTTGCTTCAGGGGATTTTTTTCTCCATATAACTGTGAATATCAGCAAATCCACTTTTATTAAAAGACTTTTAAGAAGACTGGTTGCAGACTTTGAGAAAGAAGGACTAAATACAAAAGCATCTCCCTGATCATTCTGTATTGGATATACACGCACATACTCTAAATGACACTGCGTGCAGGTGGAGATTTAGAGTCTTGAATTGATGCAGAATTTGTCAAACAAAATAAAGACTTCCATGAATCTGACACTTGCAAATCTCAGTATTTTGCCAACTAAATGGTGAGTTGAGAAATCACAATTCATTTTTAATCCTGCCAATCCCCTGAAATCATGGTCACTCTGTTTTGCTTCTTGCACCTTCTTAAGAGTATTTAATTGTTGTATAACAACACAAGACTGTAGAATAAATTAGAGTTGTACTTCCTTTATGCTGAAACTAAATCAGAAATGTAAAAATAGTTAAAAAGTCATGAAAATAAAAAATAAAAACCTCTACATCTGAGTGAAAGGACAGAATTAGAAATCTTACAAAATAAAAAAGGTGTCCTTTAGTGATACGGCAGCAGATACTCCTGCATTTCTCATCAGTCAGCAGCAGGGTAAACAGGATGTTGCTGGTGTGGTTACTGTCTTTAATATCCTCTGAACTCTGCACAGGCACCTCACCTCTCCTACCTCACTGATGCCCTTTAAATGGACATCAGTTACGGTCTTGGGGGCTGTAATCACCCACTGCGGAGCCTTCTCATACCAGGCCATGCACTCTCCATTTCAGTTTGTGATATTTTCAATCAGAATGCTTTCAATTGTCCTCTGTAATTGAAAGGAATTAGGTCCATGTCCGGGAATTTTACTTTTATGAGCTTTTTACAAGATTCTTTTGATTTTTTTTTTTGGTTTTTAGTAGGGTAGTGATGTATGATGTCCATGTCTCTATGGTGACTACTTGGAATCTTAAACTGTTTACTTGCTTCATCTCAGCTTCACTGATATAGAGGGGTTTACGTAAGACATCCAGCAGATGATGGTGGAGTCATCTGCATACTTCACAATATAGTTCACTCCATAAAGGACTTTGAAGTCATGGTTGTACAGAGTGAAACTGAAGGGACTGAGCACACAACCTTTGGGGACTCCAGTGTAGAGAGCTAGAATGGAAGTGCGACTACCACTCTGGACTATCTGGGTCTGTTTGTGATGAAGTACAGAGGAAGTTGAAGTTGCAGAATGTAGTTAAAATAGGGCTTAAAAAACTGTACAGGTAAATATTCAGTATTAAGCAGATTAAAGTCAAAAACCTGATCATTCTGTGTTATCATTAGTTTTTTTTTTTTTATTCCTTTGATAAAGCTGTAGCATGTAGGGAGAATTTTTAATGATACCATCTGATCATCACTTTTGAAAACATTATTAACAGTAATTTTAAATTAATTTGTGCATGCCCTTACTTGTAGTTTTAAAATCACATCTAATAAATCTCATAAGTATGCATCATCATTAGCACTACTACTTTACTTTAACTACTTTCCCTGTTCAATGAGGTTTATCATAAATATAATTTCTCCAAAACCTAAGGAATATGAACCATCAACACAGCCTGTTAATTAAAGATAAGTTGAACTTCATGGGGACACACTTCCCTCTGAAAAATAAAACATTAATTACATCAATTTGAATGATATTCTTCAAACACAAATGCGCATATAGAGTAGTATTTATGTATCTTTAGGAAATTTATCATATCTAAATTTGTCTCAACATCAGTTTTCTGAAGGCCTACCATAACCAGAATTACTAGTTGTCTTACTCTAACCTCTTCCTTAAATCAGTATATCTTTAGGTGAAGATTTGAGCTACACAGCCACTACTGTATGCTGCAGAATTAAATCATATTATGGAAAGGAGCGCTCTGGCCTGAATGATTGACAGCTGAGTCCAAATCAATTCTTGTAGAAATCTTGAAACCTTTTCATGCTGCGGCGCTTGATTTGACAGCTCAGTGGAGCTATGGCGGTCGGGCAATTGCACTAATGAAGCCAAGGTCAGAGTTATGGTTCTTGGTGAATACATGCCCCCCAAAAAAGAATGAAGTAGTTTTGAAATCAAACACCAAAATTCTTGCCACGTATGTAAGAAGTCAAACAGTTTTTTAAGGGAATATTGTGTGAAGTCACATTACTCTCCTGACACACATTGCTAGAGGACTAGGTGAAGTGAGTGTGAACCAGCTGCGAAATCTTCTGTATTTCTTCTGCTTTTGCATTGACCTGTCCTGTTTGAAAGCATGAAGGTGCTTACATTTTCTCTGAAGTTTGACCTTGTTAAAGCAGGTATTCCCAGTAAAACTAAATGGGCTGGATAGACTGTATCAGGAGAAATAGTTTAACCCTGGAACAAACAGTTTCTTTGACCATTTATTATTCCAATGCGTTATTTTCACTCTGTGTTCAAAAACCATATTTTAATAAGGCAGTATCATTGAGGCACGTTTCCATGTTTGTTTCCAGAGTTTCTGTCAGCAGTCATTAGTCTTTATTTGTTCTCCTGTCTTCGACCCCCGGCAAAGAGCCCAGGGCTTACCCCCTACAGCCTGTGACTCATAGAGCCCACAAAGGCCATCACTGAAGTAAAAATTCACTCTCACTTTGTGCCAGATCTGATTTTTTTTCCTTATTTTTTTTTTCTTTTTTTTACCTGACTGCGTTGACTTGGATACTCAACAGACTAGGTGAATTTGCAGGCAAAGTAACAGGACTTTGTTAATAATGTCTTCACATTCAAGGCAGTCTGTTTTTTTTTTTGTTCATTGATGTTCGTTGTTACAAATTGCTAAAGGTCATAAAGTACAATAAATGTTAGCTTTTTTTCATTGATTTGCCCCTAACAATACACCTTGACCATTGTCATGGGAGGAAAAGCACAGGTTCAGTTACTGACATTCATAACATGTTAGAGTGATAATGGATAATGGAGTGAGTGTACAAGCCAGCTCACTGACTTAAAAATGTAGGATTTAAGCCACATCTGCACTTATTTGGACATTTCTGAAAACGTTTTTTTCCCTGCTTTTTGGCCTCCAATGTTGATGTCGTAACCTAAACTTGCGCATGGCAGTTGTTTTCTATATGTATTATGCACGTGCCATAAATGCAAGATGGCGGGTTACCAGTTTGTTTACGTCTGCTCAGTACTGTTAGGGTTTTAATTGCATGTTCACAAGGAAACCTAGCTTTTACATCACAGATATACCTTAAAGCCACTTTCTCATTTGACTTTGTCATTCGTTTCTTGTTTACAATTGCTGCCTGCTCAAGAAGACACTCAATACTCATACAATGTTCCTCTGCGGTGTTTGATATGGTAGACTGATTACACATTATTGCCACCTACTGGCCTGGCATGCTTATTTGGACTTTTTTAACTTTTCTGCGTTGTCTGGGGACAGAAAAGTATTTATGAACACCTCTAGTGTGGACAGGAACTTTTCTTTCAAATGGAGAGAGAAAATTTTTTTTTTTTAAATTATCTCTATATGTGTGGGCATATGGA
>JAPZDV010000021.1:5221688-5232284 GCA_029814665.1 Acanthurus lineatus
CCATCCTTTTTTTGTTATTAAAAAAAAGTTATCCTCATTTAACAACCTCTTGAACACCCTAGTGGGAGGGCCCTTCAAATAATATGAAACAGGAAAATGTTGTGTGTTCTTGTACTGAGACAAACATGACTGGTAACCAGCAGGTTGCGCTGTTTGTATTCAGTGAAACTTGAGCTAAAAATAAGGCATAATAGTTGAAAACTATTTAATATATTATATATTTAATATATTATATATATTTAAATACCAGATGGTAAATATAGGCTGAGACTGAAGAGCTGTATGCATTCTTTCTTTATTCTGCATTTGTAAAAAATGAACTGTACTTTATACTGTGAGCTTAAGATCTAGCTAGGGTTATACAAATACTGGTTTAGTCTAAGATGGTCTCTCTCATGAGGATTTTCTCTGGTCTTGTGTTACCTACTAAGCACAACCACACAAATGAAGTCATCAGTCACCTGCGTCACTCACAAATGTCAAAAAAACTTAAAAATAAGAGCCTTAACATATCTCACACACACATTTGTGATTTATATGCAAATTGTCAACACCAACTGACTCAGACTGGAAAAAAAACCTGGTGCGACAAAATCAGTCATCAGCCTCTTATTATCCTCATAATCTTGAACTTACTTGTTCAAGATGTGATCAGAATTTTGTAATAAACCCAATAACCTGCGCAATTGTGCCAGGCTGGCAGTACAAGGAGCAAAAATTAAGTGTGCCTTTAGAAAATAATGATCACAAAAACAAACGAGGTTCTTTTTGAAGTTATAATGAGGCACAAGCTCTCATGCAAGTAAAATCATAGGATTCAGGCAAATATTAAGGTTAATAACTATTTTAAAATAAGAATTAAGTCATTATTAATTATAGTACAAACACTGCAACCTTTACTTGTGTGACATGCCAGGAAGGCCTAACTTTGGTATCCTGTGGCATTAAATATGAAAACAAGAATAAGTTCTCCTCCATGCTTTCTTACACTTCAGAAATCTTGTTTTAAAATGATTCTGAGAGTCATTTTGACTTGAGGATCTCTTCACCACCACATGACACTTCTTCAGTCTGATTGTAACAATCAAGCAGCACTGACAACCTAAACTCACACAGACACTAATGACAAGCTGCCTTGTTACATGATGAAGAATCAGATCATAACCCAAACACACAATGTTTAGTTTATACTGCACTGCTATTTTGTACACTGTAGCACTGTGAGACGTTTGATTATCACTTCTATCTGGGGGAAGTCTAGTTTCCTGTTAATGAGCATGAAAGATGAGAATACCATCTGGCAAAACATCACCATGGAGGCATGATTTTCTGTGATCATTAATATGTGAATTACTTGACTTTGAAAATGTATGTTGAAGCATTTTTCTGGTAATAAAAAAAGAAATTCACTTCACCAGTTTGACATTTTTACAAAAAAATTAAAAGGAATTGAAGCAGCAGCCAAGTTGTTGAGGTGTAAAATCAACAGTATAAATAGATTGTTTTGTAAAAAGCAGCCACAGTGGAGCAAAATGTGTGTGTCAATAATTGATTGTGGACACGGCGCTCAGTGCTAATCAATATAATGTTCTGTCGAGGCTTGCTGTGTCAGGTAACTGATGACTGACCTGCTTTGCTGAAGCAAATTACAAAACTCTAATTTATTATTTATCAACCAATTTCATTTATTCTGTTTGGGCTCCTGATGCACTATTTGCTAGTTGACTAGTTCCTAAACAATAAACCTTTAAACATTAAAACCTCATGTCCAGCAGTCAGAATCACAGTAAATGTTACTAGTACTGAATAACATAATAGTAAACACACATTATTTTGTAATGCTTTGAAATTGCCTGAAATTTTCTGCAAATGTATGCCTGCACATGACTTTAAAATGAGATTATTAAATTTACAACACAGTGGTACCAAAAGATCATGCCATATCAACACTAAAACAAATTAAAAAATGCTCACAATAATGCAGAAAATAAATATGTTCCATGTTTTTTGAAGCATATTTGTCGGCAATCTCTAATATGGTCCTAACTATTTCATTTAGATACAAATCGATATTTATACTCAATCTATCTACATTAGAGTCATCTGTATTCACATTTCCAGGTCCAGTGTGTAGCATTTCATGGCATCTAGTGTTGAAGTTTCAGATTGCATCAGATTGCCACATATCTCCTCACTCACTCTTCCCTTCTAAGCATTTGGACAGCCTCTTGTCACAGCAGGTTAAGAAATAGTCACAAAATGACTAGAATATGATAGGATTAATATACATGAGCAAATAGTAGGAAATTTTTTGACAGAATGACATCCAACAGGAAAAGTTGTGTCTATTCAGACTTAATTTAAAACCTGAAGGCCCTCTCCCTTCTCTTCCTTCAGGCCTACTGTAGAAACCTGGAGGGGCAACATAGCCAACTTCATTGAAGATTTATGACAAAATTGTTTTAGGTAAAGTCCAGTTCCACATATTCACAATCTTGATCAATATAACTAACAAATTCCAAATGCGGTTGGTTAAAGGATGTATTCAACAGAGAATCACACAAAAAGTCAGACGAAATTGTGTCCTTACAGCTGAGCCAATCTTTTTCAGCCCAGTTTTCACATACATGCTGTCACCATGGATGGATATTAATGTTACTGTAAAAAGATAATTGAAAAGAGTCAAAAAAAACCCCAAACCTAATATTTATTCTTACATCATCTGGTCCTATTCAGTAAATAATAATATGGATCAAAATAAAATGCACACAAGAGGGATGTATAAGACTAGCAGGAAAAGAGTCAGTTTGCTTATTCATTGAATCTACTTGGTCTATTTGCCTACTATTACATATTTCTACTAAACTTTTTCTTTTGGAATGGCAACATAGGCTGGCTCAATTTTAGAGAAACAGTTAGTTTTGATATTGCAAGAGTAGCCTTACAAGCTGTATCGTCAACTAAAAGCTTCTTAAGTGATGTGCTTGAAGTGGTTGCTGCTGGTAGTAGTACTATAATAATAAGATTATATTATAGTAGCAACAAAATGAATTTGTTCATTCATGTTTCTCTCTTTCTTATATTGAAATGATTCCTTTTAGAGAAGGCTAACTTATGTTTCCAGATGAAAATTTTTGGAAGGAAAATTGCATCAGAAGCTCACAATTATTGGAACCAATTAAGGATAAGCCTAAGGACAAGCTGCCCTCAAATGTGTTGAAGAGCAAACATTGTAAGCTTAGATGGTCTGGGTGCATAAATTAAATGTGAAACCCAAACCATATAGATCAAATGTGTTTAATGTAACAAAACATGAATGCTGCTTTGGAAGTTGGTCCAGAATTTCAGGTGTGCAAGCCGCCTTAGGTGTATGTCGTAGTGTTAAAAGAACAATAATGTTGTACTTTCCCTGTAAGTTAGCACTAGCTTCATTTTGATAGCTACACCTAATAAATCTGAAAGTTGGTATTTCTAGAATTGTGAAGCCCAGTTTTGTTCATTTCCGTTTAATGGAAAACAAACAATGGAAAAAAATCTGTTATAAAATGCACTCATGCAGCTACAATATTTAACCTTGGAGGCCTTGATTTGGTGAACAAGAAATTTGATGCTTGACATTTTGCACTTTAGTTACCTAACTACCAGACTGTGTACTGAAAAAAACACTCTAGCACTTTAGCACTCAAATTCGAATCTCTGTACTCTGTCCACAAGTCACCCTGCCTGTGTGCAGAGTGAGTTATGATAAAACAGGAGCTGTAGCAGGGTGGGCGTACTTGTTAGCTAGGGAGTTTGAATGACTTTAATTATATCCGCTCCACGTAGCAGCAGCCTCAAACTGCCTTGAACTTCATAATTCCCACCCAGCAACCCTTGTTAAAGAGATGAACAGAGTGAATGGTTTAACTCTTACTTCTTGAGACCCCTTGATATCTTTATGGTTAGAGTTTCACCATGCAATTTTGCTTTGATAAAAATACCACAAAAGCACTACAAAAAACTTTGGGTTCCCTTATTTGCAACTCCTGTAATAAACTGGTTTAATGAAACTATTTACATGCATAGTCTTTTTCTGACTTAAAAAAACTTGGCCCTTGTCTGCTCTCCAGACAGAGTTTAATGAGACTGACCTTTGAGGATGGAGAACCGAACTTGTCCTCAGCATATAAATAGCTATGAACTCTGACCTAAAGACTCGGGAAGCCATCAAATCTCGTCAGCGCTTTCCTTCTTGTCTATGACTCACCCATCTCCAAGAGGCCCTCTATTCGTTTTGACACAATGACAACACATGCTACAGGCGGTGAAGTTGAACTCCCGGGAGGTTTGCGGTGGCTTGAAGTGTTTGCTGCAGCAGCAGATCAATGCCAGATGACTCTCAAGTATGCAGCACACTAGCTGAGACGTCAATGTCAGGAGCTGTTTTTCTGTCTTGTTTGAGGTTATACTTAACTCACTAAAAGGGAACATTGCATGCTTTGAAACCGAGTCAACATTAATGCATCCATTGCGTAATCAAGTCACTGAGGTTGGTCTCTCATGTTTACCCGTGTGCTAGTTTTTCACATTCAGTGATGGAGATCATAACTCTCGGACCATTCTGCCTGCAGGTCCCTCACTGCATGTTCAGATGTCAGTGTGCGTCTGAAGTACAAGAGGATGAGTGTGTGCACTGCATAATATAAAAAAAAGAAGAAAAAAGGTGTGAGTTGTTTATGAACAGAGGAGAAACCCTCCAGGAAGTTTTCAGTCTGAAGTCTAAAGAGTAAGCCATACACAAGCACAAGCCCATATATGCTTGGATTCATGATAGTGTAGTACTTACTGTCTCTTTGTCACCATCTTTAGGATATTTTAACATTTGTCAAAACTTCATTTAGATGAGAACATTAAATTTTATAGCATGTGAATGAGCAATGTTGATGCATGAGTGTAAAACAGAAAGTTTGGCCAGTGAGAAATAGCACGAGGCACTGTTACAGAGCCCCAAATATACACAAATATTAGATATTGTTGGTTGAGCCATCTAAATTACATCTACACAAAATGGTCAAAAGTATGTGGACATGCCTTTCCTCATTTAGGTTTAGTTTGTTCTTTGTCTGTTTTTAATTTTTGGAAATTGACGTAGTTAAAAATATGTAAAATCTTTAAAATGCAGCATACTTTGACTGACCTCACTAAGGCTCTTGTACTAAAAGATGGGGAGATTTAACATCTGGAACTCAAGAAGCTTAAGTAGCTTAAGTACATAAACTTCATTAAATTTAATTAAATTAATTTAAGTAAATTAGAAAAGATAAATAATCATTATGTAGTTTACCAGTTTTTAATCCCAATAATCCCATCTTCATGTTCATGTGTCTGCTTTTTTTTTGTCTGCTTTTCTGAGTTTCTTCAACTTGGCATTTTAGTTTACTCCTTAATTGAACTATTTGGTTAGCCCTTTTCAAAACCAGGCCTATTTTAAGCATTGCTGCATAGAACTTTGACATCATAATTGTTTCAGTATTTTTCAGTCTTCCAGTGAGTGTCTGAAAGATGAGGCCGAAAATAATCGATATCTTTTCTTTTGCAAAACACCAAAGCCAACAATGCAGTGACCGTGTGTTATCTATGTGCAGTGGAGCTCCTTTTTGCCTGAACACTATTAAAAAAATGGATGAGCAACACTGTACCACCTGGTGACATGTTCCTTCATTACCATAAACACACTCTGCTCTTAAATTTGACTCAGTCTCACACACACAATCCCACAGCCTTGTCACAAGAACACCAGTCCACAGCAACTAAAGGTCCCCAATTCCTCCTTGAATGATATTTGTTCTAAGTGGTGTGGCCAGCTGTTTTAGACCATTACTGAGCTTTTAATGAAACTGTGTATCTGTGAGCTGTTTCCAAAATTTTACATCTTCATTAAAAAACACTGGGCTTAAAGTGCAACACAATTTTTGTTATTTGCAACCTCCACAGTTTAGCATATTGTTGGTTTTGGTCTTTTTCTGAGATTTTGTTGACAATAACAAAAAAAAGACAAAAAATGAAACTTGAAGTTACCTGCGTCACAATATATTACTGACAATGGTGCTATCAGTCACCAGTTACATTCATTTTCAAATGCAAGTCCCTGCAGCACCATGAGGAAAGCTTTTTTTCAGAAGTCAGGCTCATCATAGCAGCATATTAGGGCATTCTGTAATGACTTATTCTACAATCACATATTCCAAGTCGTGTCTACTCACCTTCCATGTTCAAAATTAAAACGCATTTTATTTTTCAACTCTGTTTTGTAGGTTGACAGTAAAACTAATGTTAATTCTTTAAAGTAACTCCAACTTTTTTTCCCGGCATGACCTCCTCTGAACAAAGTTTCTGTCCACACCCCCCATCCGCACTTTTATTAAATATCATTAATTTTACTTTTGTCATAAATATCAATTCTGACTCCAGGGTTATTTTTTTTTCAGCATTTCTTGCAAGATTCAAATGAGCTTCTGAGACATTTAAATAAACATTTAGAAATGCCTGGACCATCATAGAGAAGTCATCTACCATGCAGAGAAGTGTAGGCGTAGACAGACTAGCTGACCAAAGACTCTCTTCCATCTATGTAACTCAAGGCAGAACAACAGGTTTCCTTGCATTTCCTCACCACACAGAATGTGTAATTGAACAGGACAGCTGAGTGAGGAACGGTCCTCTTGAGACCTACTAGGAGTAATCAGGAGGTGTCTGGTTCAGATCCCATGTGGAGTGGTCCTGAGTGGCCTAAAGTGAGAGCTATTATCTGACCTCTCTTCTTCAGATGCTTCTGGAACGATGGCTGAAGGGTGAAACTATCACTGTGGGTAAATGCACCATCCTGCAAGTAAAAATAATGAATTTTCTCACAGTGCTGGTGGTGTTTTTTTTTTTTTGTCTGCAAGTGACGACAAACAGGTCGAGGGGCTGTCCTGTGGTTTTATGTTCTCGAGGATAAGAGGGGCACACCGTGGTGATGCTTAAAGACCACTAGAGGGTATTTGATGGAGGGAGGCAGGCTGGAGTGTGATGTGATGACACCTTTGAGCCACCAGTCTCTCTCCAACTTTCTTTGTTTGAGTTTATGTTTCTGGGTATTTTCCCTCCCTGCCTCTGTCTGTTTCAAAGTTGTCTTTTCCTTGTCTCATAGACATCATGTTTCAAAGCCAGTCAAAGAGACATGACGGCTGGATGGTGGTGGAGAAAGGGATGTTTTAGGAAGGGCTTGGATTCAACATGGTGCTCGTAGTGGATGTGGAATCTCAGCCTCAGCGGGTCAGTTACATTCAGGTTATTTAGCTCAAATTAGGTTATTACAAGTCAATATTTGAGGTGATCCTGTGGTTAAATACAATTCAGTCTCATTTCAGATGAATTAACTTTACATTTTTGAAAAGTAAATTACAACTACGGTCACTTAATTATATTTTCTATTTAAACATATTGCTTTTGGTGTCATGCAGAGTTCATTGAAATACAATTTATTTATTGGTATAACTGAACTTCTCTTATACTGCCAGTAAAAAGCTAACCTTAAAGAAAATGAAGATGAAATTCACTGATAAATTCTGTATCAACATTTTGTGACCTGCCACATATTGTTCTTAACAGTGTTTCTCAATGTGGTAATTTAAAAAAAATGAAATCAACAGCTTTATGTTTACTCTAAAACATATTAAATGAATTATGTAAACACAGTTTCAAGGGGATGGGATTGGTAAGACAAGCCACTGACACAAAGCCTGTATACAGATTATGACTTCAAGGACTGCAACTCTATTTTATCTCCTGGGATCTCCTTCTCCTTCTACTTATCAGATTTTACAACAACATGCATTGCCTAAACAAGATAAGGGAATTTATATATTTATTTAACTTTGACATAAATACTCTGAATTCTAAGAGTCAGCATGGCAATTTCTTTGCAGCCATTCTAATATTGCAGGGGCGGAATTTACTTTATTGTGTGAAAATGTAATTTACCACAGTCACAGTGTCACAACAGGAGCCAAGTGTCAATATTTGACCAGAGACAGCTGCATTTTCTGTCTGCTTAACATTCTCTTTGATAGATGGAGAGGAGAGGAAAGTATTAACTTGTGAGACCTCAAGTTGTGACTCGCATAACGACATGAGCACATCTGACAAATAGTGATATGCAGCTGGTTTATTGAGATTCATAAAGCATGCATATCTTCTCAATTTAAACTTTTGTAAAGTCTGGTTGGAGGTGAGTGAAGTGTTTGTGTGTGTCAGTGTGTGTATGTGAATAAGAGTTCAGCTCCACTTGCAAGGTCCTGATGTCCTTACATCCTCACAAAAAGGTTGTTGAAACTTTTTTTTCCAGCCTCTTAGGGCAAATGGATGCCAAATTGGTGCAGTCACACGGCAAATTTGCATTAAATAAATACTGTGCATCTAGCATGGGAAGCTTGTAACATTCTGTTCGTGGGTTACTCATTGAATGATAGAAGTTAACAGTTGCAGATGCAGAAAGCTCCTGAGAAAAAAATTAAAACTGTATTTTCAATTAATTTTACATGTAAATGATGATTTACATTCACAGGATCCTTTACTTAGTTCAATCATTACCAAAAATTATGGAGCCCCAGACATTACCTGGAGATGTGCTGTTTTTCCAAGTTAACACCTCACCAGGGAAAAATAAGGGTAGTTATTATCCTCAGTAAGTTAGAGTGGTTGGGACTGAAAGGACTGCCTTAGACAGACCTTGTCTCTGTAGAAAAAAAATTGTTCTCAAACCTCAAACTATTTGGTGAGAAGTCAAATTTCCCCTCAGGGACCAATAAGGTATAATCCATAATCCTATCCATAGTCATCATCAATTTTCTTTTACTCCGGAGAAGCTACTCTCTCATTGCATAAAACCATTAGGTCAGCAATTGTTGGCAATTGTTGGCTGACACTCACAAACACACACAGGCAACCTCCTTTGCAATGGATATGCGATCACACAGAGGTACTGGTGGTTCAGATTTATCCTGAATCTTTCCAGCAGCTACTCTGGGGTCTGCAAGTAGAGGGGTTGTCTTTCCCTAAGAGCTCCGCAAAACTTTTTGTTGTAATGATTGCGAACACTTTCTGTTAGTGGATATCTGTCTGACAATGTGCAAACAGAGCATGCACGCCTCTCCTGGCATAATTTATTGGCATAATTTATTTCTTTTGTACACAGAGTTCATCAAGCACATCTTTTTATTTCAATTTTTTTGAAGAAGTCAGACAGTTGGAAAGTGTGCTTCGTTTACTTCACCTCAATTGTGACATCTAGCTTTAGTCAGGTCCACTTCCAGCTGCTTTTCAAACTTGCATCAGATTTTTACACAAGTGCCTCCCTCTCATTAAACTTTTCTTTCTGAAAATAAATGAAGTGTTAAGTGCTGTTAGCAAAACGACATGACAACCAATTTAACTTATCTAATGTTATAACGCCACATGTTCGGAACTTAGGAACACATGGGGGGTGGCACTAAGCGATACCAGGCCCGATACAACTGTGGCCATAAGAAGACACACAGACCTCCTGACAAATTAACAACCCAAAACAAAATGGCGGTTCTACTCTGCCACTGAATACCCAAATGAGACATTTTCAATTGCTAGGAAACTCAGCTTTAGTCTCAGACTCTCAAACACTGTGACCAGCTCAATTTAACTTGACAATGAGACATTGTCAGACACGGTATCAGTCTAGTGGGAGGTGGAATTCTAGCATTATGTTAATAAGTCAAGAGAAGCTGCTCTAACCGAGTTAGTGTTAACGTAATGTAACGTAGCGTAACGTAACGTAATTTAATGTAACGTAACGTAATACAACGTATCGTTACAATATCTCCAACAGTTGATCTAAGGACACATGCTTTACAGAGCTAACATTGATTGATGTTAAATAACAAGCAAATATCTTTACCTCAAGTGATATCACAAAAATTAGCCACATAGTTCCCAGCAGGGGGAGAGGGCCAGCATGGGAAATAGCTGGAGGGAAAGACAGGTGAGCTGTGACATGTAATGTCCTGTGGCTAGATTTGCTGTATTTATACAGCTGCAACAGATCCGAGCTGTTCTGTTTTTCCTCCCCTTTCTCAATGCACTCCAATCTAGTCGCAGTATTATGAATCATTAAGGAAAGCCCCCCTCAACAAAAAAAAAGACCCCTCCTCAGATCTGTTAAAATTTCCCAAGTCTTTCCAGCTTTAAAGCTCCTTATAAAAAAGCAAGAATTGCCAAAAAGTGGGCTGTTTACAACATTGGCATCTATGATATTACATTATGAGTATATATGTTATGCATGTAATGAAATATAGGCTGAAGGGGGCATATGCCTGCTGTAGAGCAGTTTTCAGAAAAACCTCCCTGTGAGCAATCTGTTTGGGATCCTATTCCTTGCTTCATGCATCAAAATAAACAAACAAAAGAAACAAATAAGGAATATGAAATATGCAGATTTTATAAAGGGATCAAAATTGGTCAAACTAAGGGCTCTATTTTCGTAGACCAGGCGCAGGCGGGGCGCACCTGCCCTGCGCCGCGCCTACGCCGCGCCAACGGGGT
>JAPZDV010000021.1:5233548-5247279 GCA_029814665.1 Acanthurus lineatus
TTAATTTTCCCCTAAATTACTGTGTGCTTGTGTTTCTGATCAGGGCTTTTTGTTTGTTTGTTTGCTTAATCCCTAGTTGACACCTCTCCAGAGTTACAGTGTGGTGAGATCTCACCTCCTGTGAGTCACACTCCTCCTGTGACACTCTTGCACTGTGTGATCCCATTCTACACATACTTTTTTTTCTCCTTTTCCTCTTTCCATATGACAGCTTTTTTCCTCCTCTCTTATTTTTGGAGGGATGGAAGCAGTTCCTGCTCTGGCATCAGGACAGACATGAGGTCTCTTCAAAAGATTTGGCTCATGTAAAATCAACCTAGAAATAATTTATTGACTTTTCAGTTGGGGGTTTTAGTATGCTGCCATTTTAAACATTGTGTTTTTCTTTTTAGGTTTGAAAGAAGTTTTCTTAGTTAATCAAACAGCAGGCAAATAGTGTAATAAACTCTTCTACAAAGCCTCTTGCTCTCTGATGCTTCAGGTTTGGCTCGAGTCCACAGGACTTGTTTGCATATCAAAAGGTGGATGAGTTAAAAAAAAGGTAAAAATTTAAAATGCAAACCTAATTAGGATGCCTATGAACAGCAACATTATAGACACTTTGGCATGATTTCCTGAAAAGGAGATTTATTCTTACACACTTAGTCGCATATGGTGGATTTATCTTTAATCTGCCGTGTTCCTTCATCAGTTAGAGTTTCTGGTCTATTCAAGTCATCACACTTTGAACAGGAGTACATGATGGAATGAAAATAAAGTGAATCAAAAAGTAAAAGCACAGAGAAGAGAGAGAAGTGTCCTGTCCTGTGAAGTGCCCTCTACTGTTTAATTTAGTGAAATGACAACCCAGATGTGTACCTTTAACTGGTTACTTTTTCCTAACCAATGCTACGCTATTAGAGCTAATCGTTTTGGTTGTTATCAGTTTTAACTAAAAAGTACACGTGTTTTTTAAAAGAACATTGATTTGAAATTTTTCAAAGATTCATTACAAAGAAAAAAGATGGCAGAAAAATTATGGTGATGGATAAAAAGTTGAAGAGATCACACAAGTTAGGACAAGTCATTGTCTGGGAGCCATGAATGCCTGTTTTAATCAACCTGATAGATGTTTCACTGAATAACTGGAGACTTTGATTTTTTAATTGCTGTAGATTTAAACTCATGGGATCACGAAGGGTTTTAAGATTTTTCTTCTATCAACCAAGAAATTCTGTACTTTTATCAATGCCAGGATATTACAGTTTTGGCAAAGATGGTGAGCTGACTTAAAACTGACAATGATAAAGCTAACACTAAAAAGCAGTGTTATGTATAGCATGTTCTGTACTTACTAAAGTTTCTCTGCACTTATTGCATTAAATAAATGTACCATGACACACACAGCAAACCCACTGGATTGATCATCATGTCTCAGTACAACACTTCCTGGCACGTTATTTTCTGGCACGTTTTCTCATTATTGCTGTGCATATTGCCTGCGACTGCTGGGAAGGCGTATGTTTTATTGACAATCTCCACATCTGCATCTGCATCTGCTGAGCGGGAAGAAGTAATCAGTTGTTTGCAGGGAGAAGTTATTCTGATATCTAGGGTGTGCACAATTTGAATATGTACTGTCAGTTATGTCATCAATATGAGTGTGTTTTGACAGACTGATGTATATAGCAGATAGAATCCCAGCGGTTTCTCTGCTGAAGCCCTTCGACTGCTAATTTCAGTTCTATCAATATGGCTCCACACCACGCCACACTCCCTGGAGAAATTAACAGCAATTGATCTCTTGTATCTAATTTCTTTTTCTTTTTTTTTTTTGCCTTTCTTCTGGGGGTGTTCTTAATTTTCTGCATACCAATGACCAATACTGTATTCCTCCAGTTTTCCCTCCAGCTGAAAGGAAGCAAAGTCCAGTTTAATTTGGGAAAATTAATTTTTAAAGCGGCCCGGTTCAGCTTGCCTCTTGACATCATGGGGGTGGTGGGGGGGGTCGGATGTTAGCTCGTAATTGAAACTGTAGTTGTAGCATGCTTTCTAGGTAAGGGGTAAATTCAAGTGGGCTGCGGTGTCGCCACGCGGCGCACACACCGCCATCGAGGCGTTTTGATGAGAGAGCCTGCTGGCATTTGAAAGAGGATTTGGTGCTTTTAAATTAGGTGTTTGTGATGGTGCTACGGGGCCTTTTTGGTAGGAAAAAAAAAAAGAAAGACTCCCTTGTAAAACATGCATTTATCTTTGAAAATAACATCGTGTACAAATCCATCCCTGACCTTTCAGAAATGTAATTTTATCAGTATCTGATAATCCTGTGGCCAAAAGGAGGAGAAGTGGTGATGAGATAAAAAACCCTGTGATTGATACAGTGATATGATTGATATGAAGTAGGCTAATCCTGGCTTGAAATTATCAGCAGTTCTGTGTTGTCATACATAATGCATTATGCAAATGGATGTTATATAAATATCATAATCATGTATGTTATAAATAATGTGTCACCACAGGCTTCAAAGCAGCCACCCCCTGATTGCATTCAAGATATTGCTGCCTTGCACTGTTTCTGATATTTTATAATTTCAGCATGTGGACTGAATGTTTCTTTAGTGATTTGAGCAGTTATGATGACTGAGATTAACAAGGTGAAATCAGTACTTACTGTGATTTTTGTTTCATAAGTTCTTTGTAGTTTTTGTTTCTGCCACTCTGCTTGTTTGAGATAGTATTTGATTATTCCACTGTGAGGCATTTTCTAATATTTTGAATTGCGTTTCATAAATCTAAATTGCTCACTGTGGCTTGTGGTTTTGTTTGTACTTAATCTCAGAGGACATGGTTTTTAAAATGAAGCAGTAATATACTCATAACCATTGATAGAAAATGAACTTAAATCATTTAAATTTACAAAGAAGTTGATACAGCAAATTTCTAGTATAGAGGTGCTTTTTTTAAGCATCCAGCAGTTATGAACCAATATAATCTGTCATTTTGAGTCGTGTCTCTGTCCTGACCTGCTGACTGTAGGTTGAATACTGACTCTGTTTGAGCTCAATTTTAAATCTTTCAACAGCTCCAGAGGGTTATATCTGGCTCTTTAGCTACTATGTTTTCTGATATTTTTCACCAGCTAATTGCTTATCTGTCTGCAGTATGTTGCAGAGCAGGTAGTGCACAGCCGGTATTTAGAGGTTTTTAGCTGGAAACAGCTCCCTGCTGTGGCCAAAAATAAAGCTATGAGAGCGATTAAGTCAACCAAAAATTGTTTAGTTCATTAAGCAACATTTTTACAGTTTAGCCACTTTCAACTGTTTCATACATGCTTGGATATTTTTATGAGGCAATTTTGAGGCTTGAGATTCAGATAATACATTTCATGTTTGTGTGTGTGTGTGTACGTGTAGGTGTGTGGGTGTGTGTGTGTGTGTGTGTGTTTCAGGCTAAAATAAAGGTTTTTAAACAGTTATTTATATTAAACTACGCGAGAAGAGGACTCGGCTTAACATTTTTTAGAAGCCACAGAATGAAATTGAGGTATAAAGTTTTCAGGTATTAAGAGCTTAGTCAAGTCAAGATACTGTAGATTTAACCCTCCATGGATGACTTTGACCTGAAAAAGGGTAAATCTTTGAACAATTCGCTGTCATTACAAGCAAATGTCTCTACATAATATCTGAAAAGTAACATGTTATATTTCATATATTGTATATACAGCTTCCATACGCTGTAGTTTATCTCCTTCTGTAATATAGTCAACTTGAAACATTAAATGTAAAATTATTGGAGTAAAGTATGAAGACCTGAAAATTGCACTGAAAAGTAATGCATTCAGTTACTTTCCTCCAGCATTCCAAAGATAAACAGATGTGCTGCATCTGGAGAGTTTTACTCATCAGACGGACCACACTGTGTAGACTTTTCGGATGAATCCATGTAGCAAATCCTTTTATCTTCAGCAAGAATGACCTTGTTGAGTTTCGCCATTGATCGGAACATCGACTCATTCACTCCGATAACTCTGAAACCCATTTATCATAGGCAAGGTTTTAGCTGCCACGGCCACATTTGCTGGCAGAAAATCAATCTATTCTTATCAGTTAATACACCGACAGGGCATGGCAGGAATATGTGAACTTGTACAGTACAAGCCGAAAGTTCTGATTAGAAAAGATGGAAATGTTCAGTAATGAGTAAGGGGGAGAAAATGAGAGCAGAAAGAGGTCAAATCAGAAAGACACGTGATTCAGCACAATCCAGCACTAATTCTCCATCATATATCATTTCTATTTTTTCAGATAATGAGTTACAGAAAGGTTGTAAAATTCCTGTCTGTGTCTCTCAGGAAATCTTCATGCTTCCTGCTGCTGCCTAGAAAACAGGACAAAATTTGAATTTTTTCTCTTTGCTTCTTCAAATACTCATGGGAGAGGAGTAGAACTGCAGCAGTGGTGCACAGTTGCCTGCAGTGTGCACACACTGTACAAAGCAGGACCTACATACGATGCCAACATCTGTATGTGAGGGACTCATTTAAATTTGCACACAGTAACGCGGTCTGAGCCCCAGTCTGAGCCCAGCAAACACACTCACACAGTCAGACAACAAATGTTGCCATAGGAGTTGACTTGCTGCAAACAGAGAATTTCCCACAAGGCTTGTACATTATGTAGTATAATGAATCAACCCTTTAATGGATTAACTGGGTGTTTGCAGGTGGGATTATGGCTGCTGTGTGTGTGTGTGTTCATAATAAACAGAAGAAGATGAAGGAGAGAGGGAGATCGAGGTAGGGACTGTCCATATTGTGAATGTATCAGGTTTTGGCTGGATTAAGTAGTCGCTTAATTACATGGTCTGTTTGTTGTCGGGAATAAATAGCAAGCGGAAGAATTGTGCTTGGCATCTTAGAACAAATACTAAGTAACAACGTGTCATTTGCAATCACAGCTTACAGCACTCAGAGAGACAAAGTCAATACCTCCTAATGGACACAGCAATTCTGTAACCTGTCCTGTTGTCTGGACCAGAATGCTTATTCAGTGAAACTGTGACAGCGAGTTCATCAACTGCATTATGACTGAATGGTACTGTTAAAGCAGGCTGCTGACTTAAATTGATGCAGAGCTTGCAGTGAGCTGATTGGTTGCAGCTTGTATTCATGTCCCTGAATGAAGGCATGTGCAACATCGATTATGATCGATCCTGACATAAAGGGTCACTTAGCCCAAATCCCAACAAATGTTTTAATTATTCTTGTTTATTGCTAACATTGTATGGACACATAGATGGTAGTTTTTGCATTCACCTTTAAAAGTTGTGCTGTTGATTATTGAAATGTTTTTGTGGTTCTCAATGTCATAAAGAGATTTCTTTAACAATACTCCACAGTAGTTTTTTTGTTGTTGTTGTTGTTTTATTAAACGTGTCAGTCAGCTGGAATCATTTACAGATCACACTGCAAACAGGTTTTTAAGGCGCTATTTATTTGATAGAAGAGAATTTTGTCTAAAATTTATCCATAGGGAGTGAAAATGTGGTTTTGTTGTGATTTGGGTGAATCAACGCTTTAACTCTCTCAGATACCCAATTACTGATCTGAGTGCCCCACTAATCAGACAAAAACCAGTGAATGTGGTTGAAGGATGGACTTATTTATTAAAAAAACTTTTTAATTATGCTCAGAATAAAGAGATGTGAGAAGTCACCCCCTTACATAACCATATAACAAGGTGTCAGGCCATGAGCCTGCAAGAATACCCCTCCAATGTAATGAAGACACTTGTGGTGGTAAAGGTTGATAACAGCCTATAGCTGCAGAGCTGGGTGAATGTGATGAGCTTAGCAGAAGGACCAAAGTGCTCTTAAATATAAAGGGAGCACAAAGTCTTCACAAGATGGAGTTTGAGGTCGATGTATAGAGCAAACAAACCCGGGAGAGATAGTGTTAATGTTACATCAAAACCAGATGTCAGTAATAACTTGCTTAACATATGCCCGTAAGTTAACAATGGTGAGGTACTTAAATTAAGTCAGGTACAGTTTCCTTAAAGCAACCATACAGCTTTATTACCCCAAACCTACCTAAACTGTGACCATTTCAATGTCTTATTCAGGTGCTAATTTTTGTTTAAATGATGAAAAAGATCACCTGTTTATCCATCTGCTCTCCACAGTAGTTAATGAGAAAGACTAGCATATGTTTTGCACACAGTTGTTCTTTGGTTTATGCGCTGCAGGCAATTTCGAATTGTAAAGTTGTGCTATTTGTATGCAGATTGATCAGATGGGGTTGCCTGTATAATATATTCCTATTTGCAGAGATCTGGTATGATTTGGTACATAGGTGGGAGAAGAGGCACAAAAAGGTAGATTTATTCAGATTTAGTTAGTACTTTGGTGAAAAAATGTGTCTTTGCTCTTGAGCTGAGAATAGACATCTCAGACCCATGAAGCACTTGCAGCAAATGTGCATTAATTAGAAAGTCATGTTAACATGGAAAAAAAACATTTAGTTATTTCATTCTCCAGCAAGTACATGTGGAAATAACTTTATATGTGGTTAAAACAGTCTACATTTATATATAAAAGAATATGTGTGACTCCCACAGTATCTGTGCTTCATGCTGCATGAAAAGCTTCTCCTACACTTAATTAAATCCCTGCAGCTATCTGAAGGCAGCAGGACACATATGTTGATAATTCTTCAGCCCCTAATTTGAGGAAGTGCCACGTCAGAGCGCCGTTATGCACGACTGTGTTCACCTTCATTAGATCACATGCAAACAGCACCAGGCTGCCACAAACTAACCTCACAGACCTCTTTTGAAATCAGAGGTATGTTATTGCTTAATATTGTTGCTGTTATGTGTAAATAAGATTACCCAAGCTCAGTGATCCTGAGCATCATGACACTCTTTGGGTTATTTTTTCTTCCATTTTAAGTGTTTGTTGCTTTATTCTTCATGCAGACAGTGATTCATCACATTCTATTTTTATGGTGTGATGAGCTAAAACATATGATCCAGCACAATTAAAATGAAAGTCATTCATTTGTGTGATTATGTTAAGATTTCACAAGACTATCCATTTATTTATTTTTTTGTTTCTAACATCATTGTTAGGTGTAACTGTGTATATTATAGTTAAACACAAACTTCATGTAACATTTAGAGGCCGTCTGCTTTGAGAATGTAACCATGAGTTGTTTTGAAGCGATTTAAACAACTGATCAATGTTGTTGCCCCCCCAGTCAGGAAAATCTCTGCCTTATATTTTCTTCTCATCATTGCCCACACAGCAATAAAGGTACGATTTGAATCATTATTTTTGTCCCTTGTGTGAAGCAGCTTGCCATTGAAAACTGAGGAGGATAGTCTTTTAATTGGTTTATTCAGGGCAACAGGAAAACTCAGTCTCCTGGTATCAAAGGTTCATGTAAACAGCTTAACCCCACGACACCTGAATCCAGCTGTGACCATCAGCCTGGATGCCCCTCTAACATGTGAACACAATGGCGGCTCAACCTAAAGCTGGCCCAAATTTCACCATTTATCTTGTGTTCTGTGACTAATGAACAACAGAGGTGGAAATGTACTGAAGCCAAGTGTGGTGGAGATGTGATCATCCACCCTGAACACATCACACTGCTCTCCACTAGTGTAATAATGGATGGTAGATGGCTGCCATTACGACCTTCCCTCTGCACGGCGGAGCACTGTGAGCCACGTGAAATCAAATTACTGCTCGAGAGGAGGTTCACTCTCCTCACTCGACGTGTGGCCTTTCCTCTCTCTCTCTCACTTCCTGTCTCTCCCTGTCCGTCTGTCTCTTCTCGGTACCTTTCCCTCTTGGTTTCTCTATGCAGCTTCATCAAGAAATAGTAACCATTTTAACCGTTAATGGTTCACATCTATGTACAAACTGGATACTGACATGTAAATGTCTGGACATTTAAGTTACACATCCAATAGTGGGTCATAATATGTTTTTTTTTTTTTAATTGCCTTTGTGTTCATATTTTTTGACCCTTTGTTATTATTTTGCATCCCTTTGTTGTAGTTTTGCATCTCCTTATAATTATTTTGAATTCTTCTTTGGTAGGTTTGCATCCGCTTCCAGTCATTTTGCATCCCTTTTAAGTAGTTTTCCTTCTTTTTGTGAATGGTTTATGTCTCTTTGGGATTGTCTGATTTACAACAAGAAAGGTTAGCAGTCAACTACCCATCACTTTCCTTCTCCTGTGTGTGTGTAGGTGAGGGTTACCACCAGGCCAACCCCCTCCTCCAGCGCTGTCTCTGTGCAAGTGGAGAAAATGTAGGAAGAAAAAAGTGCAGCCATCCTTTGAGATCTCATAAATTCAATATATTCATATTGCCTAGACTCCCTAAAAGTGCTTGAGAGTGCATTCAGCGAGTCCATAAGTCACAACATTGTCAGAGAGGCAATGGTGATGCATGAGGAAGCCGGCACTCAGTTCATTCCAGTGCAGGTACTCTCCGTCAGATAAGAGCAACCTTAATTCCTTCCGCTGGCCTAATGTGTTTTTAATGCAGCCTTGTGACTTATGTTGCTGTCAGTCGGTCGGCCTCATAGGGATGCCAGGATGCCGGTGGGCGGCAGACAGGGACCAGGAAAAGGTGGCAAAGATTAATTGGAGCTGCAGAGACATCACACATTTGATCAAATCCGTATTGACTGAGACCACTGAGATGGCTGCATCTCTGGAAGCAAAAAACAACAAACAAAAAAACAACAAAACAGGATGCTCGACTTGTCTTGACTGAAGAATAAATGAGCTCGGTTCGCTCAAACCTACATTTGATGAAACAATATGGATTGACTTCAGAGGCAATTTACGTCATCGATGCCATGTGAAGGCAGGTAGATTTCTCATTGCCATGTGGTTACAAACGTTATTAATTGAAGGTGTGTTTTCAAGCTTTGGCGACTTATTGTAGAATCAGCACAGAGCAATACATCAATAGGCGTGCGTCATGCTGTGATCAACAGACACTTCATTTAAAACCGGAGGGAATTTAAAATATATGGTTCTGCCCTCCAAAATGTCTCTTGGGAAATGTGCAGAGCAACAGTGTTATTTCCACAATTCCATAAAGCCTACATATACATTTTGTACCATTTGAAATGATTTATGCCTGTCAGTCAGATAACTGGTAGTCATCACAAGAAGCCCCAGTGTATCAAACAGAAATACTGCAGGAATTTTACAAACAGTTCTCCCACTAGAGGGCCAACAGAGAAACAGCATAGATAGAGGAACCTCTGCACTGCAATATGGCTGCTTTTGTTAACCTTTGTTCTCTTGAGGTGGCTTGTGTTTTTATTTATGACATAGTGTTTGTGTGCACAGAGGAAGTGAACAACCCTCTCTTTTGGCCCTCATCTTGTTTTTCAGTTGCAACACTAAAACCTTTACTGAAGCAGTGCTGTAAGCAGTCATAGCTTAAAGAGCTTTAAGTGAAGAGCTGTTTACAGTAAGTGAGAGGACACTGACATAATAACACTTAAATTAGCATAGGCTACATTAAATTGATGCAGAACTTATAAATGGTGAATGTGATTTAAAGCAACTGATAAATTTTCTCTTTTTAATGAATTGCTCATCTTCTCCTAAAAAAGTTTTAAAGATTTTAAAAAGTGCAATAAAAATCCTCATGTTTCCATCTCCTTTGCCTTCACAACTTGACTTGCAATTTGTTGTGATGTCATAAAATCACCATTTTCATACACATCTTTAATTCACATTTAAAATGGACACATAGAGACGTACCCTCTTTATGAGATGATTTCAATGCGAGGAAGTACAGCTCCACTCCAAGTCCCTCTAGGTTGACTGAACTTCTCACCCTGTCCCTAACAGAGATGCCCACCACCCTCCTGAGGAAACCCATTCCAGCTGCTTGTATCCTGGATTTTGTTCTTTTGGTCATCCAAGTAAAATAAGAAAACAAACACATTTGTTTTTATATAACATTAAAAACTTTATGACTAAATGATCTACATTCAAATTAGAAATAAATCTTTACATATGATATGTTATGTTAAGAGTATGGTACTTAATACCTCCATTAGTCCACTTTATCAGAACCCTGTCCAAATGAAAACTGTTAGTAAATTAATTTGAATGTAAGTAAGCCCTAACTGGACAGAAAAAAAATCATGAAAACCCCTTTTATTTTAATGAACTCCTCCCTTTAACTAGTAAAAAGAATAATAAAAGATAAACAGAAATCTCTCATTCAAAACAACCCTGACTGTTAAAACTTTGAAAGTGAAGGTGTGTTTGTGTAGAATTGTATCAGCCACTGTAAGAGGCTGAGAAGTCCATATAAATAGATCCACACTCCACACAAAGACTTCCCCTCAGTCTCCTCAGCAATAACAAAGCCTGTAGCTCTCAAGATGATAAATAACAGCAACACTGGGGAACAAAATGCTTTCTGGAACATTTTAGTACATTATTTTATGATTATAGTATATGATATATCCTGTTGTGGATATGATTAAAGCCTGCATTCAATATCTATAAATAAAATGAGCAATAAAATGCAATTTGTCGCAATTTCCTGTGTCCACAGTGTCTACAGCACCTGTGCAGGACAAAAAGATTTTTTATTTATTTTCTAAATTCTGATGTATATCTGAAGCCTGTGAAGACTAGTGTTTCTATACTTGGGGTCAGCACTCCTCAGGGGGTTGCCATGATAAATCTGAACAGACACTGCAAAAATGTCCTGTACGTGTGTGTGCGTGTGTGTGTATAGGGTTGGAAATGCAAATTCGACTTTTTTCCAAATATACATCTTCTTAGATATGCATTTCTAATAACTGTAAAGCAAATAAAACGGCAACATTTTTTACACTCTGAAGTGTTCATAATTAAGGCTGTGCAAGATTTTCATGTCTAGCAGCTGCACAGTTATCTGATGCACGTCAGTAATGGAATAAGATGAAAGTCCATTGTGGATCGTGCTCTGCTGCAGTGAATACAGTCTCATGTCCTTTATTTGTGAGTCGGCAAGTCTCTTCTCTGGTTCTCAGTCTGTGGCCAAAAGTTTTGCCGCAGGGCCTTCAGCATGCATGTCCCCTGCTCCATGGGCTCATCAAAATGTTCAAAAGGAAACCTTCTTTTAAAACACCACCATGCCTCTGTTATTTTTTTGCTTTTCTTTGCTGTAGTTTTGTCCCCCGGCCCTGATAATCCCCTACATCCTTGGCTAATCAGCAGGAAAGGAACAGGACAGCACTGTGGGTTGAGTTTTAAAAATGCATGTTCTTCCTCTGAACACACACACTGCAGCTCACAGGGGAGCGGGCTTTCTCCCTCCTGTGGGGGAAAGAACCACAGGCAGATAAAAACTCCACACTGGGTAATGACATGCATGACTACCGACTGCGTGCACACACAGTAGATCAGTGCTGAAGGTGAGGACATTTCCTGAGATAAACAGAGAGGAAACCGAGGCCATGCAGGTGTGAAGGTGTGTATGTCTGAGTGGAAATAAGGGATTGTTAGGGTGGGAGGTCTTTAGCCAGCTAATTGTGTTTTCCTGGCCTTGTGCCTGCCAATAAATTGGCCCTGTGGTCTCTCCCCAGCCGGCTGTGCTGCCACAGAAAGGTCACAGTTGCTCCAGAAGAACAGAACTACAGCACTGCATTCTGCATGAGGTGTTACAATCCTGAGTTCAATCTTGTTTTTTTTAAATATATATTTTATTTCCTGCAGGTTTCTGTATCTTTTATTTTTATCACAGTATAATAGCAGCAACATGGGCTCCAAGAACTTGATATAATCAGTTTGAGCTTTAGTTCTGTTGAACTTTACCATCATGTTGGTGAAAACAGCTGTCTGCCACATGTGGGCAATTCTTTTTTGATTTTGAATGTTTTCCTACTTATTTACTTGAAAGAAAACATCTGACACTTGTATCTGCGACACACAGGAAGGTGTAGGCACATTATTTAATGTATCATATATATACTTTTCATGTGCATAGTGTTGTAGAAGAGCCTTATATCGTAAATTTAATATACATTAATGTTGAGAGCTGAATTTCCTGCCACAAGGGTTCATTGAAAACCTATTTGCAGTCACTAGTGTGTTTATTAAAACTGTTTATTAAAGACATTTATTTCATGTGTCCTGTGATTTTTGCTTAAGATATATAAACTTGCTAACAATAGCAATTAACATTACTACTAATACAAACACCTTCAAAATAAACATGCATTGCATTGCTTATATTAGTGGAAATGATTCATAAATGAGGAAAATCTGAGAAATAGTGACATCAGAAAATAAAGAAAACAAATTTAATTAGGTGTATATGCTACATCATTGGGGGAGTAGAACTGTAGGAAGAAGTGCATCCCCACCCATAAATTCTTCTGACAGCTGTCGGCATCTCTGTGTATCTGCTGAAGTTTATTAGAAATATTGCTCCTGAGGCAACACTGGAGGAAAACAAGCATTAACTGTAACTCTTGTTTCAGCCTCAGAGTCCCAGCTGATGGATGTTCCTCTTTATTCCCTTCTGTTTGTTATTGATTCGATCACATGTCACAGGTTGAGTGACAGCAGTTGGAATGATTGGAGCTCATCTAGTTGCATTTAGGGGTTAACTCTTTACATGCTGCAAACCCAGAAAGATGAAAACCAATACAATATGCCAGCTGGAAATTAGATATTAATCTTTAATCACACACTTTGGTAACTATGCAGTACATTAATAATCACAGTCTGATTTTCTTTTTCATGCTTTTGTTTTATTTATCATGGTTTCTGTGCCCAATTGTGTATGTTTGTGTGTGTGTGCATGTGTATGTGTGTGTGTGCTTGTTAGGGGTCATTTTTCAACTACTTACCTGTGACATTCATTGTATTTACAGTATTTTATTTGTGTCCCCCTGCCTTGCCCAGTGTTGTTTTGCTGTTACACCTAAGAATTCTCATTTCTTTGAGCTGATGTACTACTCCAGGGCTAGACCGTGGACAAATAGCTGCATTATTTATCTCATTAGTGATAAATATAACCCGATGCACTGCTACATTTGCAGGTAACAACACTGATAATGGCGCCTCGGCATTGTTAAGTCTTTTCGTTCTGTGTTTTCTTCTCCCTGCCTCATTGCTGTAGCGAGAGCCATTTCTGTGAACAACAGGCACACAGTTTTATCTCCAGGCCATTTGGATTTTCACTCATTTTTTTCCAAACCTCATTTCATCTGTGTTGAATGGTGCTATCTTTAGCTGCAGGCTACAGGCTGTGACTGCCTTCCAGAGTGGCTCCACAGCGGCTACATCTACGCTGAATAACAATTACATGTTGCTTTGACTGGACGGTTCATTAGCGCCTGACGTCACTGCTGTCACTGACTGTCCATCAACATGATGCAGATGGACAAAACTATTATATTTAGATCTACGCAGCCTGTTCCATCTGCTTGGTGATATGAATTAGAAAGCAATTTTGTATCGACTTTTTTTTCCTATTGATTTTTCCCTCTTGTGTGCCTTGAGCAAGCAAGCAAGGCGCTCTGATTGGCTACATGGGCTCTGGCTGTGTTTATGTTGGATTAAGGTACCTGGGTAAAAGAGTACACCGTTCTGTCAAACTCTCGGCAAAGTTGGGCTTGTAGAACGCTGAGTTTTAACATACAAATACACTAATGTTGGGTTTGGGGTCCAGAAAACTACAGGTCCTCTGTAACAGCACATGACAG
>JAPZDV010000021.1:5253066-5269138 GCA_029814665.1 Acanthurus lineatus
CCAGTTTAAAGGTCTATGGCTCATAGTGCTGTGATCCCTGAAGTCCAGCTGGAGGAGAAGGGAAGAGGAAATAGTTATTAAAAAAGGACATATGCAGGATAAGGCATTAAAAGAACTGAGAGGGGAGAACTGGGTTTGGATCAATAATCTATGCTAGTTTTAACTACAATGTATTGTATGTGCCCATACATTATTAAAGAGTGCTCCTTTGTTTTCTCTTTTCATAGGCGCAGCAATGAAAAACACCCTTTCTTGTTTCAGAGTAATAGACGAACACATTTAAATAGATAAACATCAAGTTCTATGACTGCTTTACATAATAAAAGAGCGATTCAATCCACAGGACTTCAGAGCTTTTACGTTTGTTGTTTCAAAGGTCCTTTGTGCAAAAAAGAAGTGATGCTTCAGCAGAAAGGATAAAATCTTTAGCATAAACAGAAGAGTGAGTAGGTAGTTAGCGTTCAACTAAATAGAAAACAGAAAAATAAGAGTCTGCCACCCAGGACCAGCAGTAGAGCTCTGGGAAACGCAGTGCAAAAACAGCCATTAATGCTTCAGCAAGAGCCAAACAAAAACATCTCAACAGCAAGAGGATGCTGCTGAATCTCTGCTGTTTTTATGTTATTATTGTTGCATTCCTGACATTTTCACTGAGGGATAGAACAAGTAAATGTATGGAGGAGTTCATCTGGAGTTGAAAAATAAAGCAGTTCTCTAGCTATTTACCTTGTACTTGCTTGCTAACCAGTGCAAAGTCATAAAGCGAAAGTGTCAGAGATGTGTGTCTGTCAACTTGTTTATAATTAGATCAATTCAATCACCATAAGCAGGAGACTTTTAATGTACATGGCCAAAAGAGGGACCCAGTGGTGAAACGGGAACAGGCTCAGCTGCTTGTATATCATGGAGGCAAAAATTCAGTAGAGGATGAAAACGAGAGAGTAATCCAGAAAGCAGCTGAGACATGAGTAACATCACTGTCAGAACAATTTTCCCTTATTGAAGACATCATGAAGTAGGCAAAGATGAGGGCCGCTGATGGAGAAGAGGAGAAAAAAGAAACTGAAAAAAGAGTCTTATGCTATTGTACTTCCTTATTGTTTGGCTTTGTTACCATAGTTGTTGACTTGGTTGTGTTTAATCACATGAAAGTCAGGCAATTCATGCAGGGTTTAAGCTAGCATTACAGTTTACTAGTGAGTATGTTACCTGGCAACCTTCAGCTGATTGCATCCGTGTTTGACGTTGCTTTGACAGCAGTTTAGAAATGGTAAGAGAACTGTTACAGGTCTCAGTGTGAAAGAGCCTGCAAAAAGATGAATCAAAAATAAACAGATGTGTAGCTTCTCATTTAAAGTCTTCTCCAGCAATGTTTATTAGTCTTTTTTCCAATGGCAAACACTCACTGTCTCATGTTCCCTGTTTTAAGATCTTTGTATTTGCGTTGCTTTTTTTCCTGGTGTATATGTTTACAGGTCAGGATGTACACAGAATGGCAAAATGAATCAAAACAAAATTATTTTCCTTAATTTTTTAGTCTAAAAATGTAAAAAAAAATATAAACATAAACATAAATATAAACAAAATATTGCTTCATTTTTCAGAGTGAAGCTGCACCTTCTTATCCTTAAAAACCTTCTTTTTATTTCAGTAGGCAATAGTATAGTCAACCATTACCCTAGAAAGCAGATATATGATATTTAGTCCCCAATTAGCTAGCCCAGCATGTACAAAATGGAAGTTCTGTCATCTTGAAAGAGAGAGGAAAAACATTCATGGATTCCAGGAGAAGGGAAGTTTTATTATGCAGAGGAAAATGCAAATTTTTTTGTTCTACAAGACAAAACTTTTTCTAATTGGCTCTGCAAATAAAGGCAAACTGTGGTACATTTTGGTTCATATTCTGCCTGTGTTTTCTGCTGTGGTGGGATGTCAGATTGGAGACATTACCCCACTGAGACCAAGCGGCACCAGGACTGCTTGTGCTTTAGTGGGAGTGTGTGTGTTTATCCAATGCGAGAAGGGGAGAAAATTTGTGTATTAAGTTACTAAGTGAAAACCTCAAGCAGTTTAGTTCATCACACAGTTTGACAGCTTTTACTTGAAATGGAAATTGCATTGCACGCTGCGCTCACTTTATTGTATTATATTCTATTGTATGTCTTTAAGATCAAATCATTCCCCCCTTATTTTTCAGGAGATTTTGAATTTTAAAAGGTTTCGTCGAGTGCACCAGACTGTTTTAAGACATGTTACTTATGGGGTTTCTTGGTATCGTCCCCCTGCTCCGTTACATAACCGTACAGCTTATTTATTATTTAGTTCTAGTCAAAGTGAATAGTAATTAGCCATGACCCTGTTTGATGCTGCAACTGGGGCCTATTAAACTGATGCTGTGGAATAACTCTGGGTCCAAAACGAACTCAGTTCAAACCTGTTCATTTATTTATGTCATGCTCATCTGCAGTGCACTTACATAAAACTTTACCTCTTCTTTGCTGGATTAGTTTATACTGGGTTAGTCATTTTATTTTTCACATGTAAATACACTTGTGTACATGTTATGGTTTTTAGCTAAATCTGATGCTGGTGGTGGTGGGAAGAAGGAGATGAAAATTGGGATATATTTAGAATTCTCCACGGTACAAGATTACAATTTGTATTTTTTTTTTTTAATTCACACATAATTATTAACAATGCCTTGAGGTCTGTCACGTACTGTAGAACAACCCAGAACTGAAAATGAGCCTGAATTGATACTGTAGAGGGCAATTTACACAATAACACAAGCCTGTAAATAGCTCCAACTTACGTGTCTCATTATTTTTCCATAACACATCAGCTGTTACTTTCATTAGCAACTAAAAAAGTCTAACTGGATGTGGAAAGTGTCGGTAAAGGAAAACGGAGGAACATTAAATATAATTCTTTGCCTTTGATGTGAAATATTCAAGAATATTCTTGAGAGCCAGTGCTGATGGGGGATGATCACATATACTTTTGCTGCATTGCTCGAGGTATCTATTTGTCATAGTTTAATTATTTTCTGTAAAACATGCACATGAGGGTAGCGAAGGTTATGAAAAAGGCAATCAACTGTGCCAAATGAATATACTCCAGCAACTGTGCTCAAGGGGATGATGCATATTTATTCAAAATCATTCATGTTTATGAGCCACAAAGATTCTCATGACTTCCCCGAGTGGAGGAAGACAGTTTATTTGCATTTTGAAATCTCCATTGTGAATACAAAATCTTAGAGAGTTCAAGTATTCGCTGCCTCCCAGTTTTTAAATATTGGCAAAACTATTCGAACCATAAGGGATTTGCTAAAAAACAGACACTTTCTAAGGACTGGCATTACTGAGCAACTATTTACAAACTCCGCACAGTCAACATATAATGACCTGCAGACTGTTACAAAAAGTTCCCAATTGCTAAAAAAAAAGATGGATTTTTTGATTTTAAAATCAATCATTTCTGATTAAATTTCCTTGCTTGCTCAGAAAGTTCAAATTTTATTTATGCTCACCACTTCTCTCCTAATCCATTTCACCAGAAAAGGACTTTTTATCCATGTTGAAAAACCCATATTGTGTTCTGCTTCAGTGGTTTTAATTGTCCATTAACATTTTACTATTAATTTTTTTCTTCAATGACAATATGGTTAAAGGGGAAATATGCCAATGTTACACATCAAAATCAATTTACAGGTTTTTAAAAGTACTAATGCATTTGTGAAAAAAAAATCGTGTGAATTGTGTACTTCACATTTGTATGACAGCATGACAGTAATTCACAGGGATACTGGGCGGTGTTGCCTGATTGGTCAGTCTGCCTCCTTCTAGCTTGTCCCCTCTTTTGATCCTTGCTGCTTGTCAGATTTGATTTTGTTACACATATCTTTTTTCTAAGTTTTTTTTTAAAGAAACTCAGCCATACTCCGTCTGTTGTACAAAGGCATTTTAGGCTTGACATTTGGTTGATCCTTACAACAAGAGAAAGATCAGGCACAAGAACGTCCACAGGGAGGTCAAAGGTCGGTCTCAGCCGCAGAACACACACCTGCAGGGGGTAGGGATTCTTTATTTTGCTAAACGGCACTACAGAAAGGGGAATGCTTGCCCTTGATAAGCAACTGAAACAGTTGCAATAATTCTCTGTTGACTGATGCTGCAAACTGTTGCAAACTTGGGACTTCTGATGTCTAAAATGAAGGTCACATATATCAAAAATAGATACTGTACCAGCTATTTAATGCAGTTTTTAAAGTCACAGCTAACTAACTTTTTTTCTTCTTAATTAATTTATTCCCAATCAACTAAACATAGCCTGATTTCTCCTAAGTACAGAGAAGAAATAAAAACCAAGGTGGAAAAAAAAAGCGATCTCTCTGTGGGTAAACAGACCCACCACGCCTCACTGCCTCGCTGCAGAAGCCGCATCATGTCATGCTTTTCATACTAATGAGAGACAATTAGTTCTGAGAAACAGGCAGCCACTCCTTCATGTGTCAAACACAACATTCTTTATTTAATGTGAACTCATTTGTTATGCACCCAGGGCTTATTACTGGATGGATGGCTTTGCTCATGATTGTTGACTCAGCACCACGATATGAGAATTTAATTGCAAAGGATTGTCTGCATCATGTGGCAGCCCAACTGTGTAAGTCTCCCCTGTGTGTTATCAATTATGTTACATTAAATTTATGGAGTGTGTTTTTTGAGGAAAAACTCCTCTCATTCAAGTGTTTGTTGTGATTCTTCCTGACAGGTTTTTTCACTTGAAATGTAAAGTGGAGGCATGAAAAGCAAGAATGCTTCATTTGGTGCCCAATTCAGATTTTTTTGTTCATTTGAATTATACAGCTCGGTCATTATTCAAGTGAAACTCAGAGAGTGGACTTTTCATCCAGGTTTTCTCGTCAGCCCATAAAATCTTCCTCTGCGGAGAAGCCAAAACCCTCTGTCACCTTTGAAAAAATGTCGTTTACTTTATGATGTTATTCTCCCTCATCTGACAGTCAATGAGATGGAGACACAGGAAATAAAAGTTCCAATCTGTAACATTTAACATCAAATCAAAATAATCTAATCCAATGATTTAACTGAACAAAAATTGGTGTAAAACTAGAAATACAAATGAAAGTCCTTGAAAGTATACAAAATAAAAAACTTGATGATATGAAAATAAATGGGTGATATGGGTATCACAATCAAACAACAGAAACAGAGTAACAGAAGCAACAGAGCAACAGAAATAAACTAACAAATATGTAAAATTACAAATTACATATATTACAAGACTAAGATTGATTATGATTGAATTTAATTTGAATTTGATTGGTTGAATTTGGACACCTGACGGCAGCAGAGTGTGATGAACAGTCTTTAGTTTTTAAAAGATCTTTTGCTAAAACACAGCTTTTATGCTGCCACAGGAAACAAAGGAGATGGAAGATGCTAAAAGACTGAACAAAAACAGGTGAAGGCCTTGAAACATGAACAACCTGAACTGAAGGTTGTTACTCTCCAAACAGATGAGGTCTGGTCTACATTTGCATTTGATTTGACATAAATATAAAATACTAATTAGTGTAGTTTAAAGGAACAAGGGAGCCGAGGAAAAAAATGGTATGTTTCATTTGTACACGTATTGCACTACTGTTATCCTTATATACCAGTGGAGACCCAGACAGGTGGCAAATTAAAGAAAAATCCTCAATGGAGCTACTGAGAGCTGTTCTGCTGGTGTGTGACAGCAGAACACACAAAGTCACTTCATATGTGGATTTCCCTTGTCACCCTTTGTAATTAAAACACGCTGTTTATGTGTTTTCCAGGTTTTTGTTAATGCTGTAAAGACATGTTGACCGGTCTTTGAGGTTGAAGTTTTATGTAAATTGAATCATAAAAAAAAAAACAAGACAAACATCTATAAAAAACCACAAGCAACATCTTCTCAGATATACTTCAGAATACTGTCCCTGTTGGGAGGGTGGGGGGGGGCTTCTGTGTAATACTGGATGACTGTTCTGTGATCTTCTAACACTGTATTTGAAATTCCATTTTTTTTCATTTTTTTGCTGATGATCACAGGCTGGAAGTGTGAATTTTATCACACGCAGTATCTACTTCCACACCCTTGTCTTGCGTCCAGCACATTTGCCTCTGTTGATTTGCTATATGTTGCGATCATGAGAAAAGTGCCAAGTCTGATCAGCGTGAGATAGGCTTCTGTGGTACAGTATGTGTCACCACAACACAGTCACAGCTACGAACGGCAAGCTCGCTGGTGACTAACCTGATTCCATCTGACAGCTTTCACATAATCTCCACATCATCCCCAAATAGAAAAAAAAAAGGGTTGCTGTAAAAATGGGGGCTGTGAATGAATCCCAAGCAGTCTTCAGTTTCAGCTGTAGTGCAGCGTGGAAACCATGAATTTAACAGTAACTTAAAACAGCCTTTGTTTCTGAAAGAAACCGGCGTGATTAATGACACTATATAGTTTTCTGTGGATTTGAGTGACATGATTAATGTGCCACTTTACAGGGAAATCATCAAGGTCAAGCAGCATTTTGGTGCCTTTTAGATGTTGGAGGATGGCTGATGTTTTGGGTACACTTTCAGTATGATTTTATGAATTTTGTGGCTTGTTTGTACCCTTGACTCTTATGCATTTATGCATACGAATTTTTTTCCACCTATTTCACAGGTGAGAGAAATTTGGAAAGAGTGTGCTGGCAAAACTTTTTTGTATCACTTGTCCTTTAGTCAGAAACTTAAGAGATAAAGCAGACGAGGATTTTTCCTTTCATTTGCCTTTTAGAGTTTCCATTCTTCCTCCCAAAATAACAACATAAAAGATCAGTATTTTCTTTTTTGTTTGTATTCTAAAATTGATATTTAATTGTAAAGCCTATATTCTTTCAAGGAAAAACTGTTTGTTATCAACTTTTATATTAGCTTTTTTCTCAGGACGACAGATCACATAAGCATTGCCACACGAGCATACTCAGAGGGACAAGAGAGGCCCGTGTGAAGTTGTGTCATGATCCATGGTAAAACTGTTTCCTTGTTTTCTGTGTTAACCCTGCCCTCTTGTGTCCTGTGGATTCCCTGTTTATCTCTCTGTGTTTGTCTGTGTGTGGGCATGGTGCTACTTCCTGCTCCTGAACACCTGCTTATTTGCATACCTGAAGATTATCATCTAATCAACCTTGCAATATATCTACATAAGCTTTCCTACCAGCCTGTGCCTGATTGATTCATCAGCCAGTGTTAGGTAATGTTTAGGCTACTCAAATACTTTTGACTTTGTTTCTCTGTCACTTCAAAGTTCTAATCTGTAATTGTGTCTAAAATTACCCTTGTGTGCTAGTTAGTCATCCATTTAATGCAATCTACCACCTGTCAAACTCAGTCGAAGACCCACTCTACCTCCTGAGTCACAGCTACTTTCAATGAATTAATGATTAACGAATTTTAGATACCAATGTAATTTTAAGGTGCAAGGGTATTTCATTAACTAAAAAAACAGGGTTGCACAACTAAATAAAAGTTTGTAGACCTTCATACAATACAATAAGAAAAAAATAAAATAAGGGCAATATATAAATTTAAATTCACATACACATACACCTTTACACCCGGGATATAAGTCTGTCCATTTCTTAAATTTATGCCCTGAAAAATGTAAACAGCAACAACAAGATAGTGATGATAAAATGACCGGTATCTTCAAATTAAAATTTCAACAACTGAGAAATACTATCCATCACCTTTTACGCCTCAGAGCTTTAAGCATCATTAATGAAAAACTAAGGGTTCACTTCCCCGCCGGAGTCCTGGGCTCTGTCGGCTCAGAACACAGTCTGCCCATCAGGTGCAACAATTAATCCTGGTTGTTGGGCTGGCGACAGGTCTCTGCAAAGACATGTGAATAACTGCCTCTGTTTTTTCTCTACTTGGCCAGCAAGAGTCTCTTTTCATCCCATTAAGCGCCTTTTTTTTCCTAATGAGACTGTTTTTTTCTCCTCCATCATTGAAGTAATTTGATTAAAAATTCAAGCAGTTTCAAGTGCTAAAAAATCAAAACTTCAAGCCTTTTTTTAAACTTGAAAACATCACATTAAACTATGAGCTTTTCAAAGAATGTCCAGTACCTGTAAAACCCTGAATAATTCATGCATTTTCTCTGGATTTCCTTCAAAATAGACCATAACTTTTGCTTGATAAAGGAGACAATGGGACTGTTACCTTAATGATCCCAAATGTTTTCAAAAGTCTGACTCAGCTTGAGTGAACGGTGCTGCCTCTGAAGGAGACTTCAAATGAAAAGCAAACAGAGGAAAATTGAATTTAATGACCACATTCAGGTTAGTGATGCAAACCTGAGCCATATCATGTCTGTCGGTCACTCATTACTGTGACAGCCATTACTGAAATGAAGTGAGCAAACATGAAGCAGGTGGAAAGACCTGAGAGTTCCTTTGCTAGGCAGATATAATACAGCAAATGTCCATGAAAGATATCATCAGAACAGGGAGATGACAAGTCATCCCTTGTGATAAGAATGATTGTCACAGAATAATGAGTGCAAGTCAAATAGAAGGCAGATAACACCCCTTAGATTGTGCTTTTCATCATCCCTCATTAGCACCTAGACCCTGCACCACTGCAGTACTCAGACTCAAAACTTTGCGGAGTCCGCGCACGAAAAAGTCAGAGAAAAATCTAATTGGGTAGTTTTATTAATGCATCTCAACCACTCAGTCTGTCTCTCTTGCCAATATGATGGCATTGTGTTGCTATTTAAGAAGGCGGGCATTGAGATCTGTTTCCTAGGAGTGCAGTTGTTGTTTTTTCCCCCCATTTTTTAGGTAATTAAATTTTTTCTGCAAGCCCTTTATCAACTGCTACTGAGTTTGTGTTTTATCTGTCACTCTAATAAGACATTTTTTTGCCCTCCCTTGGAGTGTATGAAAAGATTTAAATCAATCAAATTATGCAGTGCCTACTTCACATGGAAAATGAATGAAAACAAGGCAGTGGGAAATTAATTTAAAGTGATTTGAAAGCAAGGTCTGCACCAGGAAACTCATAAGTGAAATGGGAGTAGCCTCATTCAGCGGGAAGAAACATGTCTGAGCCCTTTAGAAAATCCTTGAAACAGCTGTCTCTCTGCACAGTTGTGTGTTTCCCCCAGCAGTGCCATAAAAAGGTTCAATTTGAATACTAATATAGCATGTGTTCAGTGAATCAGTGGTCATGTGAATACTGCAGGGATGCGAATGGACTTTATGGCCCACTGTTCCCCAATTTACATTCCTCTTAGAAATATGCATAGATCAGATACAAGCACTCAGCAGGAAAGGCTGTAAGAGATCAGACAGGTATCAGAGGCATCTTTTTCTCAGTATTTCTCAACTTCTTATAAAGTCTCTCTGATCTCCTCAGGCACCAGTGAATGGAAAGACACTGTATAAAGCATATGTTGTACTCAGTAAAGAAGATAAAAGACATTTAAACCCTCTAGAAGATGTTTTAGACACCCACTGCCCCAGTCAGAAGGTCAAATATCCAAATTCATCACCGTCATCATTATCATTGCCAAAACTGCTGTCCATCACATATCCAGATACATATACATCCAATACTTGCAATAACCTCTGCCTTTTTTTTATTTGGCTGTTTTAAATTCCAATCAGGTATCTGTTTCTACAGTCAAAGCAATATGTGACCCCAAAGTCCCAAATTATATAAGAGGATTTAAGTTCCACTGCAAATAAAAAGTCTTATGCATTATTTGTCTCCATGTTCCTATAAAAATCCCTGATTATTGCATTTTAGTGTTTCAGTGGCACAGTGGTGACCTATTTTAGAGAACTACCTCTTAATGAGAAAGTATACAATGTGTTCCTAATAACTGGGCAAGGGAATAATTCTTCTTTCATAAATTGTTTTGACTGTATTATTTCTGCTCTCATTTTATCAGTGGGAAAACCAAAAAAATGTCAAAGCTGTGGCACAAATTCTCCAAACACATTTGAAGAATTGTCCTCAATAAGATAAGTGTTTTGGTTTTTTTAATGAAGTTGCAGGACATTTTCTTCTTTTGTGAACCTTTTGTAAGCAGAAGAGCTGTGTAAGCTGTGTGGCGTAAAATTGTACGCTCTCTTTTCCCGAGATCAAGATCAGGAAAAGAGATAAAGCTGTATGTTTTCTCCTGTATTTAACCCTATGGTCTGGTGTGCCCCACTGATGGAGCCTAGAGTTTAATTTAGACATGCACCACTTTACATTAATTTAATGACAGTTCAACATGTTGGTCCTATTTCTCAATTACCCTGTAATGAAGTACCTTGACAGACCTAAAAGCAACTGTAATCTATAATGTCTGACTTAAAGCATTTTCATCACAATTTGTTTAATATAAGGTAAAACCTATATAATAATTAAATGTTGTTCCACCTTCTAAGTTCAATGAAATATGGCACCTCAATACATGTTTTATGTTCCTAATTAGAAATGTTAATTGCATCATTAATACTAAAGACTTTTCAGTGATGCAAACACCTTGCATCATAATGAGAAAATAAGAATACACATTGCCTTCGATGCTTTTGCAGGAAGTTTGCCTTTACTGAACAGAGCTCACTGTTTAACAACTTAGATAATGCAGTTGAGGTGAAAATGTTTCAGTGGACTCGCTGCAGTGGAGGTGGGCATCTCTCATGCTAAAAGTAGTAATTAATTCAGGTTTCAATGACAAAATAAGTATTAAAATCCATTAGAGATGCAGCTGCCAGAAAAAAAGCTGTCTTCTAATTTACTACCTTAACCTCTTAAGGTCATTGCTGTTCTCCACTCCTCAATGTCTTGCACAGCAGATGTCAAATGTTTACAAGGATTGTCTCTGTGTGTAAATGTGCAGTTATAGGAACACTAACAATAAAGATACCTCTGTCTGGATGACAAAATTTTACAAAACATTTTATGAATATAAAGTCTTAAAAGAGTACCTGATTCAAATGTGCATTTATGTTGATGATACCATCATTTGTTGCTTTAATGTCATTAAAACTAAGGCTCAGATTTAGTTCACTTAACAATGCCTTCCAACCTTTTGTGAACATAAAGCTTTTCTAAAATGCTCACTAAGTTAAAATTCTATTATTCACCAATTCTATTCAGAAGCTTACACTCCTAAACAAATGAAAGAAATCATGGTAAGATCACTGGATATTGTGGCTATCTCCTCTTTCTTGGCTAAAGAGTAAATTGTTTTTGTAACCTGGAACCTCTCAGTTATAAAGCAATTACTTTTTTTTAAGGATAGCAAATCTCTTAGCATCACTGTTCTTTGGTTGGCCCACTTAACCCTTCTATTGTTTGAAGCATTGGCATAAACATATGTTAAAGCTATTCCCAACTTTATAAACTATGTATTTACAAAGAAAATGTTTTTTTTAATACCCTTCTCATGTAAATACATTAAAAAAAAATGTGTGAATATCTATTTTTTATTATCAAGGCCTGCTTTTGTAATTTATCCCAAAGGCTGCAATTGATAAGGAAAAGAGCTTTCGTAGAACCTGTTACCTGCATCTATAACCTGACCAAAAATTGATAAAAACTGCAAACAGCTATGTCTTAGAGAAAAAACAATATTGCTCTTCTGGGTCTGGATGGGTTTTGGTTGTTCTAAATCTAAGTGTATAATATTATTGTTAAGGCAAAGACAACTTAAAAATCATATATCTTTACTCAAATGGCAGCAAAATGGGTCATGTTAATGTGATATTCATATAATAGAGATATTGTTATAAATACATTATATAAGCAGCATTTAACGTGACTCGTTGAATTTGTTGGGTAGTCTGTAATAATACATCATCTTCTATAAACTGATCACATATTTTTTGTATAAAACCTGGATCTTTAACGTTACTAGTTAATAAACTGTCAAATAAATGTAGTGAAGTAAAAGGCACAATATTTTACTTTGTAGACATAAAAAGTCAGTTGAAAGGGAAATTAAAAAAAAACTGTATTTGAGTACTTTGCACCACTGAGAACAGTATGTGTCTCTGCTGTTTTTCTGGTGCTGACACTGTTTGGAAAACATTGTCTTCAAGCATTAAACAAGGCTCATTATCACAGCTAAGGGCTCAATCATTAGTTAGAAAAGACTGTTAATTTTATCTAACTATGACCAATTAATACCCTGAGGGGATTGATATTGTTGTTATCAATAGTAAAATACTACTAATAAAAAATTAAACAGGTACATGCCACAGACCTGTGTAGGAGATTTAAGACTGAAGGAGCACAGTCTTCCTACTAATAAAAACAAAGGAACTGTGTCTTTTCTCAAAATCTGTTAACATTTTGAGTGCATTTTCTTCCCATTGTAAACCATTTTTTAATTCTGCATTGTTTGCACCCATGCTTACTTGCTCAAAGCCTTCCTGCTCCCCGCCTTTGGAGCATTGCTGTGTCTATTTGAGCATAACTGACACCTTTTAATTAATTAAATACTATAAAAGCCATTGGGCGGCCTGTGTATTTTGTCATTGTGGTGCACCTTCATGGGCATTGTTGTGCATGAGACAAACAATACAGCAACCCATTGATTAATTCTATGGGATCTATTTATCTATTTCTCAATACAGAACAAAACCACAATACAGAACAAAATATATATATATATCACATATGTAATACCTGAGATGTAATAAAAGAGGGGACCAACCATTGGAAGCGTACTCCAAACACTGATTAGAGAAGTCCGTAACATCAGCGATGACTATTGTATGACACACATCCTACCCTTCTTCTCCACACAAGCACACTGTCTGATTTGCAAAAGATCAACCAAACATATCCAGCCAATCATGCTGGCCCTCTTGTTTTAACTTTATATAGGTGTTTTGAAACCTTTTTCATGTATAGAAGAACTATACTTGCAGAGGAAAAAAGACAGTTTTAAACCTCATTTTCATGTAAAATGACCCAAATTCTGAAATGTTTTTGTCAGATTTGAGTGATGATTCTTCACATTTTTAATGTCTAGATGACCATTAAAGTTAAAGTTCTATTTCTCTCTGCCCATTTATTTATATAAGGACCTGGTCTTGCCGGCTAGAAGATAGTTGCTGAGTGGCAGGACTTGCCTAGAAGGACTTTGCTAATACAGGCCAGCCAGCCAGGCTAGACAATTAGCTTACCACTGACTAGACTAATTAATAAAGTGAGTTTATTACTGACATTAAATCAAACCAGTACAATTTTATGATTTATACGTCAATGAATTCATCACCGGTAGCAAAAGAAGAAAAAGCAGAGGAGATAAAAAGGATGCAAAGAAAGCTTAAACAACTAAAATAAAATAAAATAATGAAATATCTGAAATTTAAGAATAATATAAATGAAGTATCTTGTTGCTCTTGAGGGGTCCCTTTCAGAGGGGACTTGCTGCCTAAATTCGAACAAATTTTCTGTGTGAGTGTCCTGTTCCATGATTTTTTAAAAAATTGACAGTGGAAACCTGTTGCCTCTCTTAGAACTGAAAACATGAATTCATTTGCAACCAAATGTTGCACCCTTGAAAAAAAGGAATCTTGGATATCACCCTCCATAAAATTAATTCGTGTTACAAATGATTGTTGTTTTAGTCCATTAATCCCCGTTAAGGGACACCTACTAAGTAGTTCCACTTAATTTCTCCACTGTTCATATTGAATCTGAGGCCTCAGGCTGTATCTATATCTAGTCATCTGAAATGTAAAAAAAATTAATTAAGCCAGTAAAAAGAAAAATATTTAATTCACAACAGAGATGGTTTTAAGTGCCTCATCCAATGAACACCAGAGTTGGTTTTAAGTGCCTCTAACACAAGCAGTAAGAGATAAACTGCCCCTCTGAACTAAAAGATACTTTAAAAGATCCCATAAGCATTCATCTCAATTATAATTCACTATTAAATTTCAGGTTTCTGCTAACAGTGCACACAGCATGTCATTTCTTGATGAATATTGATTTTGGTTCCATTACATGGGAGGATAGCCAAATAGTCCTTTTGTTTGACATACTGTCAAATTATAATAACTGTTTATAAACTGTACACGATGCTGTTTACCTTGAGTCTTGCTAGCTTAACATTAGTTTTCTGGATCATACATCAGTCAAACAGTTTAATGAATAGAATGGATTAGAAATATCTCCCACTGCCAAGTTGTTTCTGATATTTGTCCTGTTTACAAGTGTGGCTGACATTGATTTCATTGCAATAGAACTTTATCGGACTCTAGGTTTTGATTCCAAAACTCATGAAAATATAAAATGCGTGTAATTAATCAATAATTTTATCTTCGGCAAGTGATGATGGAATAAGCAGTACAATGTCCTTCCAGGTGTCCATAATCAAAAAGTTATGGACAATGTGGAAGGCAAGAACCAAAGCATTGCAAAGCTGACAGAAGTCTGTGAAGATGAGTGTGCTTGCCTGTGTATATGTTTTGGTGAAAGTGAGCTTGGTAGCCTGCGTTTGATTGCACAGACTTGCAAAATGGACTTTGCAGACAGGAACCAAATGTACAGGTCCACAAAAAAAAGCCTACAGATAGAAACTTTATCACATAGACAAAACTATAGTCATAGATACAAACATCAGTGTACAAGTCTACAAAATTACAGTCACAGAAACAAAACCCTGTTTTCATGTGCACCTTTTCAATGATATAGAGCATCAGTTTCTTTTTGCAAATGAAATTCAATAACTTTAACACAGTTGCATTGAGGAAAATATGCAAAAGTAGTTGACCAGTCCCTGTTTAACTTAGTAGCCATTCCTCAAACTGCTTCTTCGGCCTTCTGGCTTTGCTATCTAGTAATGACTTGTAGATATTTGATGCAAAGTCAGAAATGATTCAAGAGGGCTGAGGGAGTCCTTCTGGAGTTTTGTGGACAGAAAAAGAGTTTTTTAGACAGAAAAATTCTGGCTTCGCTATTACTGTGCTCTTTCTCTCTCTCTCATTTGAGGAGGTTGAGCAGTTTGAAAAATGGCTTACCACTGCTCAGTGTGAATAGTTTTATTCCCAGTGGAGCAGACACTGCAGTGTGATGTGAGCACAGTCTCATCTGCACTGCATTTTATTTAGAAATACAGCCATTACCATGTTAGCAGGTTCCTTTCAACTGTAGCATTACTATATTCTTCAAATTGATTTTATATCATGGATGCACACTTTACATAATAAATATAATTTTTTCAAGAACAGTAACAACAATGAAGAAGCTATTGTGAAAGTTACAGAATAAGTGAATGTCATTTTCTGTAACTATAACAGCACAAATAATTGTCTGTATTATCTAAAAAATATGCAGTATTTACTCTAATATAAATGTGACTATGGAGCTATAAACTGATTAAGTGAAGCTTTAGAGGCTTCTTTCTGGGCAAGACAATCATGCCTCCTGCTCAGGAGTTTTGGCTTGCGTGATGCCCCTGATACTCTGTTAACAGAACAGTCTGGTCAGTGTTGTGTTTGTTTATTTAAAACAGAGACTCAGAAAGGGGAGCTAAGTAAATCATTGTTCTGCAAGCTCTACAGTGAAGCAAGTTACATTTCCTAAACAGTTTAGCAGTGTTTTCATTTGGCTCTCACATCTAACATGTATAGAGGATATTACAGTGAAATAACACTGTGATTTGCCTTTATTCAGTTAATATACAGTGTTTTCAAATATGGCTAAAAATGAAATTTTAATGACAAATAGCTTTAGATATTTTTAAATAGATGCAGTGATTAGCATCAGCAATTTCTGCTTTCTGCAATCAGTCAGCAGCCCTCATTACATTACCTGTGGGCTTATCACTAAAAGCAACACCTTTCACAATGTCATACTGTTTTCACGTTGACATTAAATACATTATTATTATAACAATATTAATTACAGGTGTTTGAAGCTAAAGTAAGGTAATTTATCAGGTAAATACTGTGGTTTTATCTGTAAAGGTCACATCTGAAGAAGTTTTCTGTAAGTTGGTTTGCATCAGTGAT
>JAPZDV010000021.1:5269238-5281526 GCA_029814665.1 Acanthurus lineatus
TATTATTATAACATTTCTGATTTTTGTTGCTTTAATAAATTAAAAAATTTTATTTTTTCACTTGTTCCAGCAGTTTTTAACTTTCAGAGGTATTTTCATGATCTAGCATGATCTTCTCTCTGTCCAGAAAGATAAACTGTGTGCCCAAAAATTAAACCTGCATATAAATGGTTTATTTCCTTAGGCTGTGACAGGTTTTTTGTAAAAAAAAAAAAAAAAAAAGTAAAAGTTACATTCACAGGTGATCCTGCCAAAACTGCTGAACAGCCGTATAGATTGAAACTGATGACTAGATGTCAATAAGCCTGCCTGTGGGTGTCATGGTGCTCATGCAAACAGGAACTCAAGGCTCAGACTTAAAAATCTAGCATGATTTTATAAAAAAGGGTTTCCAAGTGAGATAATGCCATTGTTTAAATAGTCCTGACACTAGCTTTTAACTTTACAATGATAGCATGGCATAAATACATCAAATGATAGAAATGGAAAAGAGATGGGTCCCCATCCTCTAATCTCTTTAAAAACCATCCTAATCACCACTGATAGCTGGAAGAAAAACGAGTGAATCCAAATACTAGAAACACTGGGATGGTATCACTTATATTACGCCAAGATGCTTTTTAAAGAGACACGCCATCATTACCGCAAGTACAATAAGAAGGGAAGTTGAAATGACGATACTGATGATCATGACTGTGATAATACTGTTGATGAAGAAAGTGGCAAACTTTTAAATGCTGCAGTGCTCAACAAATGCTACACTGTAAATGTGAAGAAGACTGAAGACGGGGAGGAGGAGGAGAAGGAGGGGAGACAGAGAAGATCTCAAGGGACACTTGAGTAATGCAAACCCAGGTTTTTAAAATGGAGGATCTGGACCCAAATTTATCAAGCTGTTAGTATTTAGTGGCACAAAAGAAAAAAAAATCATTGTAAGTCCCTTTAGTCTTTAAGATTAAAACTTTAATCATGTTTCTTTTACCATAAAATATTAATTCATAAATTAATAAAAGAAATTTAAGTGTTTTAGAGGGCTTGTGCAATATTATATAGCCAAATTTATAGCCAAAGTAATATGTTTAATTCTAAACAGGGTATTTTTATCCGAGAAGATAAACAGATTTACTTCACCTTTTCTCTTTTTTTTTTTTTTTGGTTTTATTTTAGGGTTGAAGGAACAGTCTTTTTTTTAAGGACTAGGCAGTTCAGATATACTTGGGCCTTGTCATATGTGTGCAAAAATTTTAATTAGTATAAACAAGCTAGTTGAATTGTTTGTTCATCTGTGTAAACTCTAAAACTGGCTCACCAGTTCTTGATAGGGCTGTTTATAGGCAAAAATGAATGTCTGAAAAAACTGTTTCATCTACTTTTATTGTTTCTACATTAGACACTTTTGATGAAGATGTGAAAAATCTTTTAATTGTTTTTTCTCTGAGGCTTCTTTGTTTCAGCTGTCAGTCAACCATCCGTTAAGGAGTTTGGAAAATGAAGACCTACAGGCTTCTTCCCTGAAATGTTGTTTACCTTTATGTAGCAACGGAGAATTTTCAGAAAATAAATTCTAATATCATCAGAGGATGAATAATAGCTTTGGCAATTTCCTCAATGCTTCCATCAGGTTCACATTTGTGGTTTTTGGTCAAACTTGACAAAATGTAGGACACATTAGTAAACAACAAAGATATTATACTAAGTTCATTTTGGTTTCATGAGTTTACAGCAGCTTAAAAAGCTCCTGGGCTTTGGCTCTGATGTTACTCTTGAAGCTTTTTTTTTCTTTTTTTGTCTCCCTGTGAGGTTGAAGTTGCTGTATGTAACCTATTAGCACCAATTACACTATAATTCCATGCTCCTTTTGTTAGCGTATGGCAAAAAATGTTGCCACAATCACTTCAAATCATTTGACCCAAACCTTATTGATTGGTCACTGTATACAGTGCAGTGTTTATGGTGTACAGGTCCTATTTGGTCCAGTGGTTTACCCAGAAAACCCAAATACAAAGGCTGGGAAAAGTGTCTTGTCTGTCATTGAGCATCTATTAAAGTGCCATTCATTCTTAAATGGATAAATGGACTGTACTTATATAGTGCTTTTCTAATCCTTCCACTACGCAAAGTGTTTTACAATTTATGCTTTACAAAAAAGTCAGCATAAACCCACTGACACACACTAATGCCAGGTGGCTTCTCTACAAAGTGCCAACCTGCTCATCGGGAACGAGTTCATTCATTCATTCATTTATTCATTCATTCATTCATGTATTTATTCATTCTTTCATACACATTCACACGCTGCCAGTACAGCCACTTGGAGCAACTTGCCTGAGGACACTAAGACATAAACTATACATTGACCTTAACATGAAGTACACAGAACTAATTTAACCCCTGTATAGGAGTTCTACTGCAAAAGGTGCTGAAATGTTACATATATAACCTTTAAAAGCCAGCAGAGGCGGCAGTTAACCCGAGTCTTTTTGTTCCCCAGTCGTTGAACAGTGACCGGTATGAATATCATGGACTCCACACATTAGAAAAGCAGTCAAATTAAAAGGTTCTTCAGTTGGAAACAGCATCTTGATAATCCAAACTACACCTGAGCATGAAAACAGCAGACTGACACTTTGTCAAAGAAGAATATACCTCTACCAGCCAGCACTCCCTCCTCATCAACACCTCTACTTCTTTTTTTCTGTCCTCTCTGTCAGCTTTTTCTTTACTTGCACAAGGCCATGCTGTCAGTGTTTGTGTAAAGTAAAGAGCACTTGAATATTTCAAACTTTTAATAGTAAATGTACCCTCCCTAATTAAAATATATATATATATATGTCTAGAATTTTTTTGTTTTTTTTTTTCTTTGCCAATTCTGGCAAAACCATCAGGTCAGTTTAAGTTAGCACATTTTATCATTAAATGTTACAGAGTTATGATCATTTCGTATATGAAACAATGGTCATTAAACTCAAGGCATCAAGAAGCCAGAAAAGTAATCTTGGAGAATGTCAAGGAATTCAATTGGTTTTTGCAGACAGACATTAAGGAAGGCAGATCTTTACTGCTTATGCCCTTCGATCTCTCTATCTGAAGTTACATCAGTGTGTTTAGGTGTGGTCACAGGTTATAATGTACTCAGGCTCATGTTGGTGCATCTTGTAAGGAGGTTGAGCAGTTTGGAAAATGGGTTACTACTGCTCAGAATATCTGTTTTTCTTTAATTTGATTTGCATTGTGGATGCAGCCTTTTTTATATCAAATTATGGCCCCTTAAAACAAAGCCAGACCAGATTTAGCTCTTTTTCAAGAAAAGTGGCTACAGTGTAGAAACTACTGTAAAAGTAAGTGATTGTTTTCAGTAACCACAACAGCATAAACAATGAACAGGAAAAAACATTGAATAAAAATACATTATTTACCATGATATGAAGACAGAGATGACTGAGTTCCAAACTCTGTTTTAGTTAAAATTGTAAACAGTTTCCACAAAGTCTTTCAATGTTAATCATTTATCATTATGTTTTTTTTCCTCCCATGTCCCCCTGCTCTTGATCATGCCTTGCTGCCCCCCCAGCAGAATGTTTGCTTGGATGAGGCTCCTGTTTGCACCAAGCAATAGTATACTTAGTCACAGTCTCTCCAGTCATGTTTTTTTTTTTTTTTGCGCTGAAATGTATTTATAATCAATTATTCAGTTTGATTACAGCAGAGAGCTCTAGCAAGGGCAGAAAAAGTTTTTTTTTCTTTTTTTTTTTTTCAAAATGTGTCCTTACATGGAACTCTACTGCTCGTAAGCCGTGCAAACTTTATCTTAATTAAATCAATAATATTACCTTCATTATGTCTGGTTTAATTGCATGCTAATATATCCACTGGGATTTTTTGTCCTGTTTGTGTTTCTTTCTCTCATTTAGTCGACCTTGAGTCTGAAATCCCTGTGTGTCCTTCATTAGTAATTAACAGCTGTGTGCTCTTCTCCAGAGATGTGTAGATGTCTGTTGCCTTTGTCGGGATCTGTGCTCTCTCTTGTTGCTGCTGCGGTGGTTCGAGTGCTGATGGCCCACCAATCCCTGCAAAGCAGAGGAAAAATATCAGGACCTCTTTAAATCTAGAGCCAAACCCCCCTCAGAATATGGATGATCTGGGATCTAACTGGGAAACTCCTGACTCTCCCATTTTTAAACAAGTATTTGAAATTTCTCACATAATAATGCAAGGAAATTCTAAAGGCTGCTTACCTCATCATAAATATCATTCATAAACTCTGGCTGATGTTTGAATAAAGTCGGTTACTAAATTAAATCATCTGATACTCCATTGAAATGAACATCAGTCTCAATTTATGATGTGTTTTGTTGTTTTGTTTGGCACACTCATACAGAGGGTTTCTGTGTCTGATCTGGTGTTTTTAAAAAAAATTTAAGGGCAAAATGTTTGCACGAATCCAAAGTGATCTCTTTGCTCATCTAAGCGGGCCAGGTGAGAATATCATATTACTGTTGAGCTGGGTTTAGTTTTGGTGAAGGATAAAAAGTATCTATGTCATATTATTATATTCTCTATAATAATATTATCATAATATTCTCTCAAATGAAATGATCACATGGGAAATGTGTAAATAAATGAGAGCAAAAATATTTGAAAAACCTGGATAAGCCCTTATTAAGATTATTAAGATACCACCTGGAGGAAAACAGGATACTGGTGCATTAATACATCTCATCCTGGTTTCTGACGGCTGCCAACAATCTGCATGGACAACGCTTCAGCCAAGAGATGTGACAGACTTTTATTTTGTATTAAAAGTACATTAGGGTTTTGGTTGTTTTATGTAATTGGTCTAGGTTTTTATCCTGTCAAAGTCTTCTTTTATATTGCACCAACATTAGTTCCAATACCTAAATAAACCAGAAACATGTTACGAATGCATATGAGGCACATACATATGTTAATATAAATAAACGCTAATATTCTCAACTAACAATGAATAGTGAACCTAAATTATATGTGGCATATTAAATTTTTTAAATCAGTAAATTACACTTAAACAAGTAAGGTTGATGCCAAACGAAGAATATTCCCTGCATAGACCATTTGAACCAATTTTGAAGCACTGATTGCGTTAAGTGTGTTGCTGCTTTCAGATGGGACAAGGTGCAGAAGGTTTTTCTAACACTGCTAGCCGCCGGCAGGATTACCTTGAAAGCTTCCAGCAAACCCAAAACGGCAGAAAGGAGCGTCAGTTGCAAGAGGCCTTCAAGTGAGAGTGTGGGCTTCTCATTGAAGTGATCCAACAGAGCTAGTGTTGCATGGTATCAGTGTGAGCCAGATGCTAAGCAGGTTAAGAGGTCTGTGCATCCCCAGCAAAGGTTCCTTTATAACATCCATTATGATGCCCCGCCACTTTTAAATCCTGCATCTGGCACCACTTGAAAGGGTAAAGGAAGTGCAACGCAAACACATTCTGAAACCTTTTTAATCAGAACTCTGATATGAAGGAATTTGTTCTGAATTGCACATCTTCAAGTTATATTGCACATTTACAAGATGCGGCTTTTAAAACTATTTAACAACTTTATTGATAGCACTGTGGTCTGTTTGGTCAGTCAGTTTATTTAGATCATATTTTTTTTTGGTCAGTTAGTATTACATAATTGTTTGCTGTTGAAGTGGAGCTTGTTTTTGTGAATTGTATGTGTGTGTGTGAGCTTATGTTATTCACAAGACCCTGAGGAATGAGAATTGTTACAAGTTACAGAGAGTTTGGTGTCAGAACCACCACACTCTTATGGACCACAGACGTTTTTTGCTGTCCAATAATTATTATAATAAACTGTTGTACTTTATTATGAGCATTCATTTATTTTAAGTCAATCCATCATACACTGTTGAACTACAGTTCATGCTCACTAGAGAACCCAGTTTGTATTCATCTACTACTGACATGTTTTGATATTGTTTGTAGTCCACAAGTTTCTAGATATTTTGGGAAATTACTGAGCCAGTTTTTACTTTGAGCTGGTTCACCCATTTCTACAGTGTTTATACTTTGTTCCATATGGTACAAAAAACAAATTTTTTGTAATGCAAACATTAAAAATAGGACAAAGAGTAGAAAATAATCTGTGTAAATCAAATACCAGTAATTTAATTGAGAGAAAACAATGCATCTTGCGACTAATGGAGCTTAACTGCAATGCTAGGTGTGAACTGCTGTACTTCGAAATATCCGCTCATGTTGAAACCATCCAAGATGCATCTTGAGACCAGACTTTCAGTCAGGCTATGCTAGATTAAGGAGCATTTCAAAGACAAAAAAAGTTGAAAAGTTCTATCTTTCTGGTACTCACTGATGTTGAATATTGTGGGCAAGTCCTCTGTAGAAGAAACCTCAGCCCATAAGCTGTGCTCAGCTCTCCTTCATCCCAACACCCAATTTGTCCTTCCTCTTTTCTGTAGATAAATTATTCCTTTGATCTGTAACTCTGTAGACCCTCCCTCTCTTCCCTCCTCTTCCACTTATTCAACTCCCAATCTTACAAAAACTCCTTTCAAATGTGATGCATCGAATCCAAGTCAAACGGTCCCTGAAAGTAGGGGCTTCATCTAACCTGAACTGACCCACACAGGCATGTTTGTGATTGCTATATGAAACTGGATGTCAACGTGAAAGATCAAGCGGTATGTAGGAAATAGCAGCCTTATTGCAGTCTCTTCATCTGCATCTTCCGCTTCAGCAGTTGCATCACCAGAAACACTTGTTCCAGAATTAAAACCTATGGACCAACCTCCTGCCAGATGGTTGGAATGAACAGTTTGCTGAAGTTGATTGTGATGCAGTTGCTCATCAAACTGTACCACTGCACGGCTGTTCAGGGTTGCAGACGCAGATGTTAATTTTTTTAGCAACATTTTAACACCAGATTTAATCTTAAACCTGCATGTTTTTTTAGACCTTTGTTTTGGACATTAACGCATGATCACTAAATTGAGTAAATATGGAGAATGTAATGGTAAACAGTTGCATATTAATACATTTAGCAAACATACAGCAACTTTAGCTTTTCTTTGGAGTCATCTGGCCACAGATAATGATATACCAGCTCATCCCTAGTAGGGATTCAGTCCGTGAAAACTGAAACAATGAGCTGAAAAATGGTGAAAGTCAGCATAAGGCTGAGAGGAACTGCAGGGTTGGGTGATAATTAAATAAGGGTTTGAAACTAACAGCAATGATATGTAAAAAATAATAAAACAGTAGTGAATGCAGCAAGACATTCAATTCAACAAGAGTAAAAGTCAGTGGCTCAATATCATTGTTACAGTTTATCCCTGGGCACCATGAATATCTGCTCAAAATTTAATGATTAACCATCCAATATCTGTTATTTCAACCTTGACCCAAGTGATAAACTAACAAATTTTGATACTGCCACTTCAGTGAAAAAGAAAATTATGAACTTATTGAGTTTGCAATTGTGTATGTAAGAGTGGAGAAAAGTGTCTTTAGATGCGTCTAAAGAAAAGTTTTAAAGTTTCTATGTAGATCTTTGTTAAAAGCAAAATTTGAGCTCAGTGTTCCTGTTCAGTACTTTCTGCAGTGAGATTTGATATTATAATTTTTCTTTTTCAATCCAGTTGTGAGACCCATTAATTCTCTGAGAGAGTTACCAAGTAGTGCCTTGGGAAAAAGCCATGGTTCCTGCTGCCAGGGAGTCTTGTTTGGTCTCAAGCAGTTTATTAAGCAGTCAGTAGTTGATTCTGGCTTGTCTCTTATCTCCTCCATGAGGATTTTGATAAACTCAAACATAGATACCAGTCTTTGTTTGGTCAGAGGCAGTAAGATATTTAACATCTAGAGCTCAAGCTGCAATTATGTGTTCTGCTAAGAGATATCCTACATACACACATACAACATTCCTTAAATAATGTTTGATTTAAATGCTTATAAATCAAGTATTTGTGTGCATGTCAAAAGTATGTGAAGCATAAAAGGTTTATAAGAATACATAGTATAAAGGGTTTACAATTTTGATTAAATTGTGCAATTCTGTGTCACAAATTAACAGTTCATTAGTCTGATCCGTTTTTGTTAACAACTTAAAAAGAAATGAATTTTTGTTTACTTTATTTTAGTTATTTTTGTGACTGGACAATATCATTGCAGGTTAGTTTTAGTCATAGAGTCATAGAGCATATCATTTTCATTTAGTTTCAATTTACAATTTTTTTACACTGCTTAAATTTCTTTTAGTTTCTGTTTTAGTTTACTTTGATGACCTGGGGGGTTAGTACTGCTAACATCGAAGTCTTTTGCTGTCCTCAATGAACAACACAGTTTGAAAGGAGAGTGAATTCAAAGTGACTGCCGTCTGAAGCAGATTTAAGGTTTCATTTAATGGTGACAGACTGTAAAACCCCATCGTATTGTCTGTGGGAGAAAAACTGTGGTATCAGCAACACAAATCCTCTTGTTTGCTGGTGCAACTTCAGCCTGGAGAACATCCAGTAAATATGTCAGATGTTCTTTCTTAAACCACTAGGTCGTGTCACAGTCACACATGGACACACACACTCACACACACATACACACACACAAACCTTTCCATGCCTCTCAGTTAGGAGATTGTCTGGATCTTGCCTATTTCATGGATTAGTTACAGGAAGGGCTTTTAAAATTGTATCTGAGTGAACGTTTTTTGGAGGGAACCTCGGTATAACCTTGCTGCTTCCACAGTGTCTCCTAGACTAAGGCTCATCTTCTCTGTAATAAAGGCAGACACAAAAGAATATCCCTGCTCCTGCACTGTATGCTGTGAATGCTGTGCCTCCTTTCTTTGTCCATCACAGAGTCTTTTGGTTGTGCCATTCAAAAGACATTTTCAGTACAATAGCTAATGCAGTATTGTTAAAACTTCCAAAAAGGACAGAAAATGTGCAGAATACATATTGAGAAATAAATTAAATGCCGGGTCTCTTAAAAAGAATGACTGTATTAAACAAAGCAGTAAAAAGCAGCAAATATTTTAGAAATGAAATATATAAATATTTGAAAGAAATTATTGCTGTAAAAGGGTTAGAATTAGTGTACATTAACTTACTGATGACATGATCTGAAGAACTCTGCTAACCTTCAATGTTAATTGCCATTCTGTAGGTTGTGGCCAAGTACACAAGTTAAAACCCCTAGAATTTTATACAGGTTGAGTTAATAGCACAAAATTGAGTCTCATAAAAGAAAAGCCAATAAAATTTGTTTAATGTATCAATTTTCAAAAAGATAAATAAAGATTAAAAAAGATAAATGATAACAAGCATGTAGCAGGTAAATGCATTATATATGGTGAAAGCACACTCTGATGAAAGCACACTAAGAACAGTCAGGAAACATGGAGAGAAAGGACAGCGTGAGTGGTTGTGACAAGATGTCTAATCTCCATTTATGTATGTATGTATTTACTTATTTATATTTTCTCTCTGAGTGAGTAGCAGAAGTTACGTAGGCGGTAATGAATTTTGAACTCAAGAAGTCAGCTGGACACATTCAAGACACATCATGTTAATGGTGATGTGTCTTGCTGTCCACTTGGGATCTGAGTGCCTGAAATATATGTTAAAACCAAACATAAACAGACTGTTGGGTTCATCCTTTGAGGACCATGAATGCAGAGTGGTCCATCTAACATTTGATGTAATGTTTTAATCTGAACCAAAAGAGGTGGACTGACTGACCAACACTGTCATTCCTGTATGAAAGGTGAGTCATGTTAGATAGAAATGAGAACATGTTAAGTCATGAAGCTCATTGTTACAGTTAGGCTGCCTGGCAGCAAGGCACTTTATTACCATGCCGCAGTGAAAGTACTCTGTGGCCGATAAGGTTCATATTAATATAACTTTGATTCAAAGCAGTAACAGGCGAGGGGTGAATATATGAAACCAAATGCATGGCTAAATAAAACTGCTTTTCATGTGTAGTGATGTAATGTACCAAAGGCAGCCTTTCCTCAGTCCTTTTATATTTCGGGAATCATAACCCTGGTTCTTTAATATACATCAAAAGGATTCTTGTTGACAGAGTTCTGGTAACATTAAAAATAGATGTCCCTTACCTTTAATGAACAAGTACAAGCCTCAGGACATTCTCTTAAAAGTCTCACTTCAAAGTTTACTGGCCCTGTTATGAAAGAGAACCTCCAAAGCTCCTCCTGTCCTTCAGGATTTCTCATCAATTCACCCTTCATGACCTGATCACGCATGCCAAAGTGGTATACATCAAGGGGAATTAGATTATGGTGCCTGCTGCTGTTTGTTAATGAGCTATCACTTCATGAGAAATCAACTTCAAGGTTTATTTATTGTTAACTCCTTGCCCTAGAGAGCCAATTAAGACGCTTTTGGGACCTTTTTAATGCCAGTAATTAACAGTCATGATGAGAGAGTTTAAAAGAGCAAACATGAAAATATATGATTTCTTTCCAAACGTCTTACAAGAAACGTTTTAATGTGAAAAAGTATTGATAAAATCAAAGTAAAAGTCACAGGCCTGCAAAAGAAACAATCATACAACCCCAGATCAAAAAATATACAGGTGCTCTGTTAAACACACTTAAATATAATGCATTAGCCATAGTTACTCATAAAATGTACATCATCATAGTGAGCTTAAGTCCAGATGATCAGTGTGCAATAATGTACATCTTAAAGTATGAACAAAGTTTATTTAGGTGCTTACTTTAAATTACAATAACATTTAATGGGCCCTCTTTAACTTTATTGCAATACATTTATCATAAAATCTTAACGACCATTTTGAAATACTATTGGAGTTCTCTAAACAAGTCCAAAATTCTAAATACCACAGTGCTAAATGCTCTCCCTTAGACATTAATGCCTTTGTGGTGTAACTATGCACTGGTCACTGCTGACTTTACTGAACCTGTCATACCAATGGTCTTTTTGAGAGTAAAACTATAAAGAGAAACAGCAAATATACTTCTATTTTAAAAAATCATATATATGAAAAATTAGCAATTAGGGCTTTAAAATGAAAAACATATGTATCTTGTGCTCTCAGATCTCTTGAATGGCAATTTTTTAATCAGGTAAATGGATTTCAAGCTACCTGTTGGCTACTTAAATCAAGAATGGAGAGGCACCCAAAGTCAGTGTTTATACTTCACAAGAGCTAGTGCAAAGTTCAGGTGACAGAGATTAAAAAGAACTATTTCACCTTCATGGTTCACAGTTTTGTACTTTGTATCACTTCACAGTTCCAAAATATGAAATAGTCCACCTTTGTCGCTGATATGGCTGACATTCAGACTTGGTAGGCACAGTTTGCATAAAATTGTCAGATTTTACTGTAATTAAAAAACACCTTTAGGCTACATTTGCATTAAACTTTAATTGAACATTAGAAGGGGAACATCACACCACTGAGCCCTAATATCAAACACTGAACATTAAACTCTAAAATTCCAAATGTATAAATGGTCTTTGCACATTACTGATTATCAGTTAGAATCACACAGTGGCCCTCCTTTGTACAGTCTAACAATAATTAATCAGAAAAACAATAAAACAAAAATTAAAGCTGCAAGTGTGGCACCCTGGACATTTTATTGGTTCAAATGATGTCCACAATTATTTCTTTATGGGTTCTTGTGATTAACTTGGTCCCCTCCACCATTACTTTTCTTATTATTAATGTAGTTTAAAATGCTTTGTAAGTGACAATGAATAAAATATGTCTATTTATAGGACACTACATAAGTTGAAGACACTAAAAGAAGCCCATTTTCATAGAAAACATGACATTTCCTTTCACCAGCAGAAAATCCTTTGAGTGTGACTGATAATGGACATGTGCATTTCTTCAGGCTGAAAGTCTTGTCAAATGTGTTGATTTTGAAGCAGATTGGTCTCTTTACAAAGAAGTTAGAGCTGTTTTTTGCCTCCTGGCCAAACAAGTAAATTTGACGGCCTGCCATGTTTTTCTATAAACTGTGCAAGTTTCAGGTGGATAGGGTGAAGCCCCGAGGAGCTGCTAGTTCAAATGTGATCCCTGGAAATTGGCCTAATCCCAAACTTTGACTGAAAAAATCTGACTTCCTGTTTGACTCAGCTTATGATGCTAAGAGACTTTTTTGTAGGTCTTGATCTTCTGAGTAAGCCACCCAAATTTGGTGATTCTTTGTCAAAGGGGCTGCGGGAACTGCTCCGTTGAAATTTTCTATGTAGCGCTATTAAGCCAATTTGCCATGCCCTAAAGCAAATGTCTCATGGGTT
>JAPZDV010000021.1:5281626-5304638 GCA_029814665.1 Acanthurus lineatus
ATAGCTGCAAGAAACAACTCCTGGAAAAAAAGCACAGTAATATTGAACATGACAGCAGGTGAAGGTTCCTGTTCAACTTAACAACTTTAATATACACAGAGGGATGCATCACTTTCTAAACTGAACGAAACAATTTTAATGTAAAATTCCAAATTTTTGATGAAAAAAAAATTACCCAAAAAACTGAACAGAAAAAAGTGACGCCCGTCCATTTGTGACAATGGTTGAGAGTAAAAAGACAGTGAAACCCGTCTTACTCACAGATTTCATGAACTGAGCAGAATTTTCCATCAAAGGAAGTATAGGTGTTGATTGGCCCGTCAAGTGGAACATTTTCTTCTGTGGTTGTTTTCTATTGGTTTGATGCTTTGCGATATTTCACATCATTGATGTTTCCTCTGTGAACTCTTGATTGCATATACAATCAGATAGAGTTCACATGGTCTCTTTAAGGCAAAGTAAATGGAATATCATTTACTGTGGTGCTTCTGTATGATGTGAGGTAAATATGGTGTCAACATAAAGATTCTGATACGTATGTGCCAAAAGTAGGCTTTCTTCCAATATGACCAAGGTTTGGCAGGGGGGCAAAAGAAAAGGAGAACAATAGGTGAGAAGGAGGATGAGGCTTCTACAGGTACATGAAAGAAAAATGAAGTGATTTAGGTGTGGTCCTGCTCCTGAACTTCTGCTAAAACTTCTATCTCCATTTAAATAGTGGCCATGCCATTGTATGTCAACATTATATGTTTTAGATATAAATAAATGAATAAATAAATTAATAAGTGAGTGAATGAATGAATGAATGAATAAATAAATACATGAATAAATAGAAAAGAGAGGCCTTGTACACAGTTTCCCCAGGTGTCAATCATCTGCCACCTCCTCTACATGGATGACATCAAGCTGTATGCCAGAAATGAGCGAGACATGGGCTCACTGATCCACCTCACCAGGCACCACAGTAATGACATCGGAATGTCATTCGGCCTGGATAAATGTGGCCAGATGATATCAAATAGAGGAAAAGTAATCTTAACTGAAGGAACTGAACTGCCAGAAGGCAACATAGCAGATGTTCAGGGCAGCTACAAATACTTGGGGGTCCCACAGGTCCATGAGGAGGCCACAAGGAGGTCAGCCACAGTCAGATACTTCCATAGAGCAAGGCAGGTTCTGAAGAGGCAGCTTAATGAACAGAACAAGATCCGAGCCATCAACACCGACGCCTCGTTGGTGATCAGATACGCCGCTGGCACAATAGCCTGGCCAAAGGAAGAGAAAGAGGCCACTGATATCAAGACCAGAAAACTCCTGACAACACATGGAGGGTTTCACCTGAAATTCAGCACCCTGAGGCTGTACACTGAGCAGAGAGGGAGGTGTAGGATCAGTGAGCATCAGAGCCACTATCCAGGATATAACAACAAAAATCCAGGAATACATCAGGAAGATTGCCCCCAGTGATGACCTGCTTAGTAAATGCCTCAGGCAAGAGAAACCCCTCAGGGAAGAGGACGAGCTCAGGGGGCTATCATGGTGGGACACCCCCTACACCGCATGTACCATTGACATATAGAAGAAGTGGCTGATATTGGAAAAAGCTACCAATGGCTGGAAAGGGCGGTGCTGAAAGACAGCACAGAGACCCTAATCATAGCAGCACAAGAACAGACCCAAAGCAGAAGATCCATAGAGGCTGGGGTCTATCACACCAGACAGCACCTCAGGTGAGCGCTGTGCAAAAACACCCCAGAAACAATACAGCTTATCACTTGAGGGTGTAATATGCTGACAGGCAAGGCATACATGGAACGCCATAACCAGGTGGGTGGCATAGTGTACTGCAACATCTGTGCCACATATGGACTGGAGGTCCCAAAGTCAAGATGGAAGACATCCCCAAAGAAAGCAGTGGCAAGAGATTTGGCAATCTTGAGTGACAGCAACATCAGGAAAAAAGAACATGAGAAGCTAGAGAAATATCAAGGGCAGAAGAATGAGCTGGAGAAGATGTGGGGAGTGAAGGCAGCTGTGATTCCAGTGGTGACTGAAGCCCTCGGGACTGTGACCTCCAAACTGGGAGACATCTGAGATCTCTGTCCAGAAGAGCACAGTCCTAGGAACAGCAAAGCTACTGCCAGAACCCTCAAGATCACGCGTACACACACACACACACACACACACACACACACACACACACACACACCTATACATATATGTGTGTGTATATATATATATATGTAAATGTATATATATATATATATGTGTGTGTGTGTGTGTGTGTGTGTGTGTGTGTGTATACACACATTTACACACACACTCATATTAAAAGAGTTCTTCCAGAATGAAACACAATAATATAGTTTGAAATGTTGAAAAAAACTCAGAGCTAGACCACCACTGAAGGCCTTTTTGGTTTGGTTTTACTCATAGCAGACCACTAATCTGCAGCTTCAGCCCGTCCACATGTTAGGTTCTGCAGTTGTATGAGGTGCTGTTTGTCACTGCGGGTTTCCTGTTAAGCTTTACTGATCACATGGGGCTACATGATGTGGTTAAAGTCAACTTTATTGTTGGGGATGTAATGGCCTTGACTGACAGATGTTATCAAAGAATAATAAGGTTATGAGCAAATATATGTAAAAGAAGAAAAAAAGATTTATAGCCATGTGGTTCATAATTGTGGACAGCAACAGTTTAAAGCACAGAGGGTTTCTGCAATCTGCAGGTTCTCTAGTTGACAGTGATGTCTGGTCTGCAGAGTGATAACAGTATACCTGAAAAGTGTATCAGTGTATTCAGAAGGTCTTTGAGTCCACAATACGTCTACATAAGGTCAGGAGAGTCTTGCTTGGAACAGGTGCTGGGGAATTGTCACTTCAAATTGCATAATAACATGTCTATGTGTTCAGAAAATCAAAACAATTACTAGAATAAGACAAAAAGACACATTCATTTTCCTGAATGATTAATTATGCAAAATTACCACAACATACAAAGAGCATATCTTTAGTATTACCCCATATCTCATGATATCTGTGTGGGACATCACACTCTGCATCCGTCTGCAGACAGATAACACTCACAGAAAGCACAAGCAGAGCTGACCTCATTTAATCTGTCAAAGATAGGGTGCGGTCATTGATACACCGTAGTTTCACTGAATATTAGATTAAGTTTTGATCTTAATGTATCTGAGGTGACTGCAGAGCTGCTGAAAAATATAGTTACATATTTATAAAAACCAGTAACCACTGTCACCAATGGTCCATTAGAATGTCCTACTGTTAAAAATTAACTAAAACATGTTCTTAATCAAATCCAACTAAACTCTTTCCTTCAGCAGGCCACTGATCTACATCTTCAGTCTGCCTGCATGTTGGACTCTGCAGTTGTTTGAGTGGCTGTGTGTGACTGTGAGTTTCCTGTGAGCCCTCTGATCAAACCTAGAAGTGCATCACACCACTGACAAAGGGTATATGAGCTGGTGGCTAACTTGAGATAAAACAGGAAACTGCCTGAAAAGAGCTTTGGTGTTTTGTTGCAGAGATGCAGTCATCTATACTTTTAAGAGATGTTACCAGTTTATTTCAGTCCAAAGTTTTAACCTAAAGTATTGTTGTGAACCAAAGCATCAAACAGGTTTCCTATCTTCTTTGCTTTTGGACATCAGAATCAGTTCCTACATAACATGAACTTAAGTTGCATCAAACTCTACTGGTGAAGGGGATCAGAGCTGGTGGTAAACTCTAGATAAAAACAGGAAATTACCTTGTTGTTTCCTGTTACAAACAAGCAGTCATCAAAACATTAGGAAATGTTATGAAAAAAACTGAATAATATCAAATGATAATAAAAGCATTGTACATTTATTATTTAAGTTTTACATTTATTGTGAAAAAAAATTAAATACACTGCGTATCATGTCATTGCATGTACAGAATAATCAGATACAATGAAAAACAGGGGAAGTGGAATTAAGATAACATTGTGAGTACTGGAGTAAGAAATAACATTCTAAAGTCAATGATGCAGTAAATAAAACACTTTTTAAATTAGAGTTACATTTCTACTCAAATGAAAATTTACTGAAACAAAAGCCAGAATGATGACAGAGACAGAAATGTTTATCTGTATCCCTACAAATGAATTCAACAATTCATTATCAATAATCATTATTCAATTTATCTTTTATGACCTTTTGTTTAAGGCTCTCTACATCTTAGAGGTATTGATGGCAGAATATGTGCTGAAGTCAGATCTCTCGCTTCTCTTCTTCTTTGGTCTCTGTGATGCCTGATGGACTTCCAGTGCAGCGTAACACACATCTTCCTCCTACAATTGAAATTTGTAGTTTAGAATCTTGATCAGTAGTGACTTAATGCCATGTTTCATTATATTCTACAGCTGTACCTACCTGATGTAGACCTGTTTGACCTCTAGTTTCAGGTTTTTGCTGATCAATTTGAGGCTCCTTGGTTGCAAAAATGTATAAAACATGGTATATTGAAACTTAATAAATGAAGAGATGCTTCTTTTCTGAATCCAGGTTTCTTTGAATTTAATCAACTTTATGGGTTAAATATTTCAGTTAATTTTGACATGAACACATAAAGATTTGGAGTGAGATATGAGATAGTTACCTTTCTTACTACAGAGTTGCCAAACCAAAAACAAGGAGAAGACGGAGGCAAGAAGAGCAAATGTTGGACACAGAGAGAACAGCAGTAACCAACGCACACTGCAGTCTTGTGATGATTTATCTTCAGTCTCATGGTGATGAAACTTGCTGGTGTCTGAGTAAAAAAGAAAAAAATTAAATAAATTAAAGCTGTAAGCAGCATTGAACGGGCCCTCATACCCTGGCGCCCGTCGGAGCCGGCAGCAACTTGCCCCAGACACGCTCCGCTGCTGCCGCTCAGTCCACACTGCGACCCAAGCACAGCATGTGCCTTCTTTCTCTCATGCAGGCAGGCCAGAACATATCTGCACTCACTGCTTGACAGTGGAAATGAGGCAGTGAATCAAGTTCATGCATGTGCTAAATCAAAGTGTCCTCTATTTAACAATGACCTGACATAGACTCAAAATGTCAACATATAAAAGAAAAAAAACAATGTTCCCTCATGTATTTCCTAGCACCAACGTTGCCATCTTCCACCACTGTAGCCTGTGACGTCTGCCTGTCATCCCTTCTTACTGTGCCTGTACACAGCGAGCAGTATGCTGCAGAAATAAATCAAAGCCACACCTGTTTAAGCTTCGACTGGGCCAAGTTAGTTTTAGCTACAGACTTCATTCAAATTTTAAATGAGTCACAAGACTGTGATCTTTAAATCTTGAATTCACATGTTTTAGCTATCTTGTAATGTTTTTGAGACATAAATGCAGGCAGACAGAAAAAGCCACATTCATTCCAATGGAGAAAGCAGTCAAACCCACACCTGTTTGAGCTTTGACTGGGCCAGCATAGATTTACCTAAAGACTTCATTCAAATTTTAAATGAGTCACAAGACTTCGATCTCTAAATCTTGTATTTACGTTTTTGCTATCTTGTACTGTTTTTGAGTTATCTCAGTTTTAGTTTTAGATTTTTTTCTGCTGCCTCTTAGGTTTTATAATGTTTGTGGCAGAGTGCTCCCTGCTCTAAGTCACATGACTGTCAGAGTGCAGACAGAGAGGAGAAGAAAAGAGGAAAACATTTAGAAAACCTCCTGAAAAGTACCTCAAACTTGATCATATCTTACACAAAATATCATATTCTAGAAGGTTTGTTTGTTCTCTTTCCATTGGCATAGGTTTGAAAGGTGTCAGACTTGTACTTTAGACTGTAGGGGCCCCAGTGTGACACATGTGCATTTTGTTCCCATTGACTTGAATGGGAGGACACAGCCAAACTTTGACTGAAAATATCTGACTTCCTGTTTAACTTAGCTCATGTCACCAAGCGACTTTTTTGTAGGTCTGGACCTTTTGAATACACTACCCAAATTTCGTAATTCTATGTCAAAGGGCCTGCGGGGGCTGCTGAATTTTTCCAGGGGGGCGCTATTAAGCCAATTTGCCACACCCTCAAGTAAATGTCTCATGGGTTTAAAGAACTCATTGCTCTTGATGTCTGTGCAAAATTTGGTGAGTTTTCATGCATCCCTTGTGCCTGAAAAACAGCTTCCTGTTTCATGGCGAAGGATGCACCGCCACGCCCACAGCGTTTGACCAAAACTCACAAACCTCTCATGTAAGCATCATGAAAGTCTTGACTCCATTTCCACTAGTACAAAGAAATTCATGAAAATGTAAAAATATGTAATTTTGGTCATCAGTAGGTGGCGCTATGACTATGGTAAGATATTCATACATCAATGTATTCATCTCAAGAATCTTATCAAGCACCTGAACTGTGGTCCAAATTGGACTAATATCTGCCAAGTTATAAGACTTTGAGTGCTCACAGCATAACAACAAACTTGGCCGTGCCACAGCACACAGGCCCTCTGGTGAAAACTCACCATTTATGCTTCATCAAAGTCTTAAGTCCATTTCAGTTCAAGTGTGATGTTAATATGTTCATTCTTCTGTGCCCAACACTTGCAGGTATAGAACATGTCATTTCCTGTTGCCAGCAGGTGGCGCTTTGACTTTTTCTAAATATTTGCATATGGATGTGATCAGGACCACACTGTGAACATGCTCAATAAGTTTTGGCCAGATTGGATCATGTACAGTGAAGTTACAGCTCACTTCCTGTATCATTGCAAAACCTCAAGATTTGACACCTTGCCAAGCCTACAGATTGTAAAATCTGAGACCTTTCTGTATCAACATTTCATCCTCATAGCCTTGTGTACAAACTGAGCAAGTTTCAAAGGAGTAGGTTGAATTCCCTTGGATGAGTTGAACAAAGTACAACCCCTGGAAATGGGCAAAAAATGGCCTAAAATTGACATGTAATTTAAAATGCTGGCCTTCCTGTGGGTTTTAGAGGGGTGCTCCAGGAGGCTTTTTTGTAGGTCTGGAAAGGATACATCAGCCTACCAAATTTGGTGCAGCTAGGACAAAGTGAGAGGGGAGGGCTTTCGTTTCGAAAATGGTAGGGGGGCGCTTTTGAGCCAATTCGCCACACCCTTATTTGACACCTATACTACATCGCACTTGTCGCAGAACCAGAAGTGTGTGCCAAATTTCATGAGTTTTCAGGCATGCTGAGTACCTGAAAAATGCATTTAAGTGCTAAAAATAATAAACAAAGGGAAAGCAATAGGGTCCTCACACCGCTTAACTTTGAGGGCTTTTATAAACTTTGATGGCTTATAAAATCCAAACAATTCGAAAAACAATGAAATCCCCCAGACAATTTAATAAACATTGTGTCCTCAGTCATCTATTAGCTTTAAAGCCGCTACCATTTACGCCCTCAGAGGAGATATTTTTCATTCAAAGTGAAATTTTGGGCATCAATTTTATTTTAAAAAGCAAATTGCAGACTTCCTGTTGATTTCAGGTCAGGGGTTTCACACGTGATTTGTAGGCCTTGATGAGTTCTACAATTTGGCTTTTGTTTGGTCTTTTTTATCACATTCCTGTGGGCCGCAGTGGCCATGTCAGTGTGCCTAGGTGGCGCTAGAGAGCACATTTCGGCACTTTGGGAGTCAGTTTTTCAATTTTATCAAATTTTTCGCCAGACCCGGTGTGCATGCCAAATTTGGTGAGTTTTTGAGCGTGTTCAGGGGGTCAAACTAAGGGTTAAATAGATGTATTAATAATAAGAAAGAAACAGTAGAAAAACAAATAGGGCCCTTCCCCTAGGCAGGGCTTTGGCCCTAAATTACAAACAACAAATGAAAAAAGCCTAATAACAAAAAGCTATATCAAGCTACACAAATGAAACTAGTGCCACTTAAACAGCAGAATAAAACATCCCAAAAGCAACAACACAAAAATGTATAAGCAATATAAACTCGCTTGCAGCTGCAGCCACAACCGCATGTATTAAATTTAAATGCACAGATTTTTTGTACACTATGTGACACACACATGTTCACAAGGCTACATTGCTAGGCAATGCAAAGGTTGTTGATGTGCTTTTCTGCAGTTGTAACATTACTCATCTGTCTGAACGTCATTCTGTTTAGCAATCTGCTCTTGATTCAGCTCCTTTGCTCAACGATTCTCAGTGCATTTATATAACAAGTCCACTTAGCCTGCTTTGATAACCAGTCTTCTTAGCCTGTGTGACCCACCACGCTGAGTGCGCCTCACAGTTTTCAAACATTTTGAACTAAAAGAGGCTGCAGCTCTGCAGTTTGCACTGTGATAGAAATGGTCGGAAACAGCAGAAAGGCCTCACACACCACACAAGATAGAATTTTGTTAGCAATGTAGTAAAAGCTGAAACCACTACTAAAAGATTCACCATGAGCATTACAGCATTTAGCCAGTGGGTGTTTATGGGTGTGCATGCTCACAGGAGGTACATTCAGTGTTTACCACCATTGATTTACTGTGAAGGTGCCTGAAAAAAGTAGGCAGCTGTGACCTAGGTTGGGGGACTGGGGCTGTGCTTTTTCACAACATAAGCAAGTTTGACTGACTGTTTTTAATCATTTCACAGAGAAATTTATGAATCCAGAAAAATGTTAACAGTCATTCCAATTTTTTATCATTTTATCATTTATCACATAAACTGACCAACAGCCCCCTATAGAAGAAAGCTCTGAGTTTGACCTCATTGTGCTACTCTCCTTTTGATTGACTTGGACTTCTCTGTGATACAGTATGATTAAAGATGAAGCTGGTAATGCAGCAGAGCTCTGTGGGCCTACATCTGTATTTGATTTTGATTGATACTATTATTGTCATTCCCAAACAATACCCTGGGAAAGAAGAATCTATATGTGATTGGATTATAAGCCCCTCAGGCTTTCAAATAAATAATATGAAACTAATTACCCAACTAACCTATCTCCACACCAAACTTTATTCTCAGTCTAACACTTTTTATGTTTATTTACTTACATGCCAATGAAGACTTGCCAAAGAGATATATCTGTTACTTTTCAAAACTCATGAGAATCATTCTTCACGCGTAATTGGATCCAGTGCACAGAAATAATAATAATAAAAAGAAATTGTCACTTTTAAAGCTGGTTTTGCATATTTCTGCCAGTTGTGAAGAGCACTGGGATCAAATGCCAAGAGTTAAGTCATCATTAAAACAATATTATGTCTGGAGTATTAACTGCATTTCTTTTAGCAAACTTCACAGAGAACAATGAGGGCAAAACAGCATCACTGATTTCATTTTTATTCTGCATCAAAACATGCACACAGAATGACAAGAAAATATAGGGGACGATAGTTGTCTGCGATAGTCACGAACTGGGTTGTGATGCTGTTTCATTCTCAGATCTAAAAAGATCTAAAAAGTGTCATTGACATGACTTAAAACAGTAAGAATGAAGTTCGATGGGAATGTTTAAATGACCAATCATTTAGCTTTAAGCTGTCACTTGCATAGAACCCTGTGCATGAAATCAGTAAATGATCAAGGTGGGTGTGGTCTTTTTTTAAACTTTTTGATGATCAAAGGTTCTTTTCAGTTTGCTGTCACATTCCTATAAAGGTTGTAAGTGTTGTTAGGTCTGACAGTGGTCTAGCTCATTGTGTATTAGTTGCAAATGGGTATGCTCAATTCACTGTTCATTAAAAACATAAGCACATACAGTGAATGCACTGTTTTTACAAGTTCAACTGTATCTATGACAGCTGCTGTTCCTGTTGCAAAGGCTGCAACATACAATTTCAACAATATAATGTCTCATAAAACTGTAAAGTTTTAGACATTCCCCATATGCATGTGTACTGAACACCTTTTGTTTTACTCTGATAAGTCCTGTCCACATCCTGTACCAAATGACTATGAAAGCTTGTAAAATTTTGTTCAACTAAAAGCTCTGCAGGACTGGCGAATAGATGAGATGCTTAAAAAACAGAAAGGCCTCTTCTATTCAAATGTGCCTCAGCTTTTAGATATGACAGAGAATAACACCTGTGAACATCCATGCATTAAAAATAAATCCACTAACATCCACAAACTGTAGTGGCTCACTAGAATGTGGTTTGGAGTTCTGGTAAAAGTGGGTACTCTGTCAGTGAAAGCAGTTGACCCTCCCAGCTCTCCACTTTTTTGTGCTATACAGTTGCAGGCTGCTGTATCTCCACCAGCATTTTATCGCTTAGACTTTCTCCCGGGCCTTTTCTTTTTTTTTTCTTTTGCATGTGCCTTTTCTTCAATTCATTTTTTTAAACTGGACTTCTATTTACCTGAAGCAGCAGCTGACGATTTAGCTGCCAGCTTGTCTTGGCTGATTGTTCTCCTGCAGTCTGGCTGCCTTTAAAGCTGAATGCCAGGCTATTGGTGTAGCAGATCTGTACAGGTCTGTTGGTATTTAACAAGCTAATATTTTGCAGATGGACTTGGCCATACAGCAGTCTTGCACTGCCTTGGAGCTTTTCAATCAAACAGTCTCAGATACCTTGGAGTCCAATAGATGAACTAGACACAGGACCAAAACAGGAACCAAAAATGCCTTTCTGTGCATTACTGTTTGTTTCCTTTACATCTGAAGAACCGTAGGGATTAGGCAAATCACCAGTAACAGATAAAAATGAAAAAGCTTATTTGAAGATAAATAAATCAATCAAAGCAGTCACGTACTCTCTTTCTCAATTACTGCTGCAAGACTTTGATGTTTGAACTAATGTTGGAAAAGATTGAGTGACAGAAAGGAATCAAGGCAAGATGCTTATCTCTAAAGTATCAATGATGTACCATCTGTTTTCTTGTTGCTTCTCTTTTTTTTACTTTGTAGAATTAACCCTTGGGTAGCATTTATGCTGGCTGTTCTTGTTGTCCAGTGTTTCATAGACTCTCTAATACTTCCTTAAATACCTTTGTTCTTTGAATCTTGCTTTTGCCATACACAAGGCTTACACACTGGATGAAGTTTACAAATTTATGTTGTCAGTAAACCAGTCAAAGATCTCATGTGGGCAAAAATGACCTGACATAATACAAAGAAAGAGACTCTGAAAACCCATTGTGTTTGTATTTTACAGCAGACTCCCAACAGAGGTAACTCATCTTGTTCTCCTTTCTGTTTGCACACTATTGAAACACGTGATCAAAATTCAAAATTCAGTGAGAAGCAGTTTTTACAAAAAGCATCAATTTGATTTAAAAAAAAATATTCTTGAGCTATCAGTAAAGAACAAAAGTCGTGAGAAGTTCTTTGAGAACATTAGAGCACATAAGAGTGCTTGCTATGCAGAAATACAGTTTTTTTTGTGTAATATTATTGCAGAGTATATTTTTGGATCATATAAGTGATGCATTAAAACAGAAGCATCATTTTACCGCTAATTGTAGCCATGCCATATGGTTATGGTTCTAGAATCTTTAACAGTGAAACAATTTTTTACAAGCTCATCTTTTTTTGCCGAAAGTCTTATTCTTTTAAGTAGTTAGTAACTAAAGCTGTAACATAAGTGTAGAGAGGTGAGTTAAAGTACAGTGTCAACTCCAAAGCTTTGGATTCTGGGTGTGGGTATTGTAAAATCAAAATACTGTAGTAAAGTAAAGTTACATCTGTTTAAAAGTCACTACAAGCTCCTATGCTTAATCTTAATATTGTTACTTTAGAAGCAACTTATAGTGATCATGTCTGTTCAGGTCAAATTGAGGTGAGCAGATGGTTATTACACTTCTTTTTTTCTTTTCTTTATGTTCCCATGCAGATTACTGTCAAATTTACATTTGTGTATTTATTACATGAATTTGAAGTAATCAAATGGACAGCTTAGTACAATACAGCTTTTCCATTTGCTCTTTGGAGGCTATGAACAGACAGACACATTCAACATTGTAAACTATCTTAGGAGGCCACTGGAAAGTGCTGCCCCTGTAACAGGGATGTTTTTGGGCCATGTTACTAAAATTAAACCCTGGTTCTCATGCTTCAAATGCAAAAGGTAAAGCTCCTCTGAGTTCCTTAAAGGTTCCTGAATTCTTAGAAAGGACCTGTATTTTTCCTGTTGGGGGACCAGCTCAGTGGCTATCTTCTCTTTTGGGTAGCAGTGAGGGGTACACAGCAACTCGGCCAGATCAGGATTCATGTCACACGTCTCAGGGATGCGTAATCGTTCAGCTGTGGACCCAGCAGGTCAGGGTTTGACTCAAAGGTCCCTTCATGGTCGCTAACCTCAGCAGAATGAGGATCAGTTGAAGACATTACAGAGGTGGCGGCGGTATTGGGTTGGTGATGATGATCTTTGACTGTTCTGCCTCAGCAGCCACTGTTGTGAAATGATCAAGAGCAGTGACTTTGATGCTGTACTTGCTGTGCATTAGAATGTGTTTATCTCACTGCAGCTGAATGAATGTAGAAAATCCATTAAATAGATATCATGATTCCTCCTACCTGCTGCTTTTTTATATCACTTATGACCAAAAACAGTTCAAAGGTCTGCAGACAAACCAAAGTATAAAGCTCTGAAATGCAACTATCAATCAGGTCATCAACAAACACACTGTTGCACTGCAACAGTGCACATATTTTTATATATTTATATATATATATATATATATATGTACATTAGCATCAGTCATTATTTTCCTATTCTTTGCAGAAATCAGGATCAGATCTTCTTCAGTCCAGTTGGTGAAGCAGCTGAAACTGTTTGATAATGGCCAAAAGCTCCAGAACAAATAAGGACTTTTGTTCTTCAACATTTTAACTTGAGTTAGCTAGCTAACAGTGATTTATAAAGTAAGAAAAACACATGGATGAATTGTATTTCTGAACTTTGAGCAAATCAGTTTAATTGTTTTCCAACTTGCGTTTTTCCCTCACTAATACAGGTAATCCAGTACTTGAACTGATCAGGGATCAGATGAACATTACAACAGCTAAGTGCACATTCTGTCCTTTTGATGAGACAGACAGTGTTGACTAAATGCAGCTGCTGTTAACAAAGAAAACAAACCCTGTGAGTGACTGATTCAGCCACACTTTACAGGGAGAAAGCTTATAAAGGCATCTTGGTGAGACAAAAATTAGATTAAAAAAATAAGAGAATGTATGGCACCACTCAATTACCAAATATTGATGTTGATATGTTGATGGTGGTTTTGGTTTTGTTCAATAAGGATTAACTAATGTCAGAAAAGATGTGATGACAGTTAAACTGTTAGTATAAACAAGTAATGTTGTCTCAAAATGTGATGTAAAAAAAACTAAATGAGACAAAAATGATGTGACATTTTTACCAGCTGCTCTTATGAATGAACACTGTTAAACAAAAACAGAACTTGACAGAATTTAACTCATTGGGTAAACAATTCTTAAAAAAGAGTGTTTCAATTTCTCATATTTGTCGTGCATTTGTCATAAATCATGTTTTTATTGGGTCAGATTTTCAACACTTATGTGCTGTGTATGATTTCCAGGATAACTGATTTTGATAGTAACAGGTAAAATAAAAAAAAAAGGGAGAAGGGAATGTAATATCATGAATCAACGACAGTGTGCTTCCTGTTGCTGTGTCGTTACGAGGTTATCAGTGCAAACGAAAGTCTAGTAACCTGAGTTTGTGCTTACTTCAATGAACATTGTGCATAAGTGTGGGCATGTGTCTTCGTGCAACTTTGTACACAGTGGGCGTGTGTGTCTGTGCACCTTTGTGTATGGTATGTGAATGCTTTGATAAGCCTTGAGACACAATGGGGAGCCTCACTTCCCTCTATCCCTCAGGCTGGCAGGAATCACTGATTAAAGGCTCAGTGCTTCTTGCCACATTGGAAGGTTTTTCTCCTGATTCAGAAAACATGCCACATCTGCCAACGAGTGACGCACAGCCACTCTTCTAAGGGAAACACTAAAACAGAACACAATGTACCTGCTGAGTCTGTGTGTGTTTGTGAATATGTTCTTGTTTCTGGTACAACAGAAAAGTCTTTAATCTGTGGAGATGCAGGTCTTCAGTTGTTTGAAGCGACAGTGCAGGCTAAAGGTGGATTCTGTGTCTTACTACAATTTATGTTAGCCTGCTTAAGTTTTTTGTTATTTACTGTGTTAAATAGTTACAGTGATGGTATGAAGATATGCCGTGCAGTGCTGGCAAAAAAAAAAAAAATAGAGAGTTGTTCTTTTAAACTGAGACTTTGATGCAGATTGGTAGGTGCTGCATCCAGGAAATAGCCACAGCCCATTCCTCTGAGGCTGTTCATACCAGGTATCAGTTTGCATCTTGAGTAATCCAATCACAAAAGGACAACTCTGTGTATTAAATAGCTTGGCATCACAATGCAGCCCCATGTGTCTCAGGTTATTAGAGACACATGATCAGATCTCATTCTCCGCTCTTTATTCCAATAAACATCAAGCTGGAACAAATGGACAAGTTTTTCCTTCTAAACAAAGGAAATAATTAGGGTGCTAAGTTATTATTAGCGCCTTGCCGTAAGTTTTGTTAAATTTTATAAAGTGGATTGGTTTTCAGCCCAACAACTCAAAAAATTGCAGGATTTGTAACTCACTCTGGGAATGACAACAAAGTAGCCTTTACTGATTATTGTTTACCAAAAGACTTTATGTATTGTTTTAATGCTAAACTTACAAGAAGGTAAGAATGACTAAGAATAATTGTGAACATTTTGCAAAGTTTATTAAGTTTCTTTTAACTAGAAGATTTGAAAAAATGTTTCAAAAAAAGAATTTTCCCCCTCAGATAGCATGTTTCAAGAGTACTTCAGGACAACAGTTGGATAGCCCATCCTTGAATGTTCCACAGGACACATTTGCATACACTCTACAAAATGAATGTAGCCACATGTGTGGCCATAGAGACATATTGTGAATGCACCTAGTGCAGTTTTCATTTTGAATCCTACACAAATATGTAAGACCATTCAGTATTACAAACCTATGTGTTCAGCAGGGTGCATTTTGGTCAATTTAGGATACCTTAAGGAATTAATTTTCATACCGAAAGCCAGCGATCCATGTTGCAAAAACATGCATGTTTTCAACAGTGTAAAAAAAATGTTCCAGTGGATTTTTTTTACACTGCCTTAAAAAAAAACTTTAGAAATATTTCATATTTATATTGAGCACATATATGGGCCTCTGAATATAAATATAAGATTAGCTTCTATGTTTAATCCTTTTAAGAGTATTAGTAGATCTTAAGGTGGACAATAAGAGGGAAACTAAGACCTGGATTGTCAAGATAAACCAGTGATTGCTCATCTTACATTCAGCCCTGTGGTCTGCAATCCCAGGAGATCTGTGGCACTCTGATGAAGTCCTTTATCACCGTGTGAGAAAACCACTGTGTTTGGCTCAAGAGACTCTTTGTAAGGGCAACTGAAAGACATTGATCCCTGATGCTTTAATAAAGGACCTTTAATTCACATCAGAGTGCCTCTGTACTCTTGGGATTGCTGTCCACAGGGTTGTGACCTTAACATAAATTGAGTAATCACTGTTTCATGTCTAACTTAAAGAGTACCTTTTGTGAGGACATTATCATCTACTTTTCAAGACCTAGTCCAGCATACATAATTGCTTTTAGCCATGCTTAACCTTTTTTCAGGATAGCTCTTGGAATGGCAATGCTAGATGGTTGATCAGTCTATCACTTTGATCAAGACTGTAATATCAGCCTTGACCAATTATGGTATATTATTTGTGGATGGATCGGCATAAATTTGGTACGCAGACACTATGAATCCCATTTACTTTGCTGATTAAATGACTTTCCTTCTCGTGCCACCATGAGTTTGAATTATTTTTTGTTTTATTTTTGCTTTCTTTTTTTTTAATCTCAAAAAACACATTAACTGCACTTTTGCTGTTGGACATATGAAAAAATATTTGCTTCTGTTTAGAGAAACATGAGAACACTGATACTGCTTTCCTGTCTGCTTAGTGTGTCTGGTTAGTCAAAGTTTAACCTGAAACCTGGAAAAAGTCAGGGGCAACTGGTATGTGTAGGTCCATCCAAAAGACAAAAAATCTGCATACTAGCACGTTTAAAACTCACCAGTTACACATTATACCTTATTCAAATTCTTATCATATATAGTTCATCAAAACAGTAATTGCACAAAAGTTTCAAAAGAATGCTCAAACTTTCATTGTTTTACTTTAAGAATTCACCTACAGTGACATATTTGACTTCTTAATGATGAATGGCTGCACAGATGAACAGCTCCCATGACTTGTGGGGCTGGGTGTGTCAGGTACCCTGAGCATCCTTCTGCACAATTTTGAAGGTCACATGTCAGTCCTTCAAACTATTTGTCCATGAATTTGAAAGAATCCATCCCGTCTTTTTGCTCCTCTACTACCACTAGGACCCATGTGGTATTCGGTTAAAACTCTTTGGCTACTTAAGACAGGATGCTTTTAAAATTGGTATGACTGAAAAAGAGAAAAGTGAATATCCTCCATGCCATGCAGCACTCCATTGCCGATACAGAGATCCAGCCACCACTACCATCCTGTCCTGGCTCGGTCCAGCATAAATAGCATACCTGACATCTGCTCCCTGGCAGAATCTTGCCTCCATCCCGAGTCCAAATCGGATGTCCTCACTCAGGGTTGCTTCTACAAGCTAACTCTTGCATATGTTAACGCAATTAATTTAGCTGCTTCCTAACATAAAAAAGGAAACATAAATATGAACAAAGGCATTTTGGACTATGTTAAAAAAAGGCCTAAATAATATATATTTGTTACGGGAGTTTTGGCCTAAAAGCAGTTTGCAATTTGCACATAATAATCTGTTTTCTAACATGCTACTGCATAAAAGCACAATTGCACATATCAAACACTCACAGGTTAAATATTGTAATGGAAAAGGTTTAAATTACCTCCGTATTCTGAGGGTTTTTTTCAGCAGTTTGACTGACTTCTCTGTTACATTTGTGGTCTTTAGCTAAAATGCTTTTTGGGCTACAGGAGTTTTATTTGTACTGCTACAGTTACCTACAAGGATCATTTGCAGCAGGACTAAGCGGCAGCGTCCTCCTTATTGAAACATCCAAGGCTTAAAGGTCAGGTATGTACATTTTAGATGCATGTTGCAGCCACGTTGCAGTTTGCACCCTCTTCAGTTTTCCTCCAATCACCCTTCTCTTCCAAGTAGTGGAGGAACCAACTGAAGATATAAAAATGTCGAGGACGCACGGGGGTGTCTCCAATCACAGCTGCTATTTTGTTTTATGCACTGCAGAAGGGCTGGATGAAGCTAAATGTAGGTGGAAGGCTATGGTGATAATAAACACTCCATACACAACAAATCACATCAGTAGTTTTATGGCTCTGAAACAGCGAAATCCACATCTTCAGAAAATGTATAAAGAAATTCGGATTGGTATTTGTTTATTTTTTACAACTATGATAGAAATTAATGTTAAGAAAACATACTCATGTGATGCAACTTCACACCACTAATGCTCCCATTATATCACAAAGTTAAAATAACATTAACACCCTCATGAATTTCAACAATAAAACATGAGATGCCACTTTTGCAGAAAGAAAGTTCGAAAAGAGACTGTGATGTTCAGTTTTAATGAGATCCAATAGTCTTATTCGCACGTAACAGGCAGAATGTGGGGTATAAATGACTGATCTGAATAGTTTAGAGGTTTGCGTGGTTCTCCTGGTGTTATTTTGTGATTTAATGAAGGTAAAAACAGCGTATGTAATGACACTCTTTCACAAAACTTCTCAAATATGAGGCTGCAGAGATATTAGTATCCAGTATCTGTTGTTGAACCACGAAAATAGGGACATGAGTCTTGTTTTCTGTTTACAGACTGGATCGATGGTCATCTTGTAGCACCCGTTGTCTAATTAGATCATGAATCACTCTTGTTTTATCCTTTTTTCTATTTGCTTTAACTTGCAAATGTAAAATTAAACTGTAGATCTTTCAATATTAGATCATAAAGAGCGCGCTTGCAGTCCTTTTAACTGTACACACAGCGACCATTGCCGTCCTTTGCTTTACTTAGAGTGTTTTAATTATCTAAACATTTACAAACAACACCTGCTCTTAATGGCGGCAATACATTCTGACCTGGCTCTCACCAGCCAGTGAGCTGCGTGGCATGATGGCTCATTGGCTTTATGATGATTACATTTTCTGAGATAACCTTTTCTTGATTTTCACAGATGTCAGTAATTTGGGGGGCAGTTTGTTCACAACCACTTGTTTCTGCTAATAACCAGCACCCTTTGGTGCCTAGCATCTAGAGAAATAAATGGGGTTATCTTTTCTCATCACCACTTCTGTTTGAATGCTTGATTTTAACATGATGTACAGCGCAAAAATATATACATTGCAGGCCAAATTTTAAGTGATCCCTTTTTTATGCTCAATACTGTTTGTCTCCTCTAATATTTTACTCACTCTTTTTCTCTCTCTCCCCATCCATTCCCAGGGAGCTAAACGTGGTGTAAGTTGCTTCCTAATGACCTATCCTCTCATGCATATTTTATGCAATGTTCTCATTCACATTTGAAAAGAGGCTAATTCACAGCATAAATATTTGATACAGACCTTTTATATCCCCACCTCCCACATTTCAATTAACAGCAAAATGTATCTCTGTGCTCAAAGCTTACAGCTTTGCTCACCACTGTGGAAACTGTTCCCCTCATTTGCTTTATGATTGTTATGTTACCATAAACACAGACAACAAAAAAACATTAGTAGGGTTTCATTTTCCATTAATTAACCTTTGAAGGCCTCTTTGAGTCATCCCTGTTGACCATAGTTAGCACACTTCACAGACCATGAGTAGACTGTTAATTTCTGATGAGTCTGAGGCAAGTGATCTCAGCTTTATATGTAATGAGGTGCCTTCAAATCTAATAGTACCACCTCAGTTTTATTTGAGACCAAAGATGCAAGAGGCCACAGCACCTCATCAGTCAAACTGGGAGTAATCAGACACAGATTGCTGCAAATCGCCCAGGAGGATGGGAATCAATGTTAGGCAAAATTAACCCAGGGACAAAATTGACGAAGATGAAACAACTGGTACAATATTAGATATAAGTTCCAATTATGATAAATACCGTTCCTCAAGGCACAGGGCCTTGTTTGTTGGCACTAGATTCTTTGAAGGTGCCAACTGCAAATCTTCAGCAAGGTTTGAAATGGAATATGAAGTAGTTTCATGGCAAACAGAAGGAAAAAGTATCAGTGCCACCTTGTTAACTGGATCCCACTTGTGCACAGGTGATGTGGTGCATCCACAATAAAAGAACAAGAGGCAGTTCACAAATCAGCTTCACCAGGATGAACAAAAATGAGCAACAGTAATTTTGACAAAAAGATGGCTAGAATCATATGCATTTGCAGATATGCCGCTTTTGGATGCATTTAACCAACCAATGAGATGATAAAATTGATCATTTTAACTAGTTTTTTCAGAGAACACTTTTACGTTTCATTGTGTCTGTGTGTTTATGTGGGTGTCTGTTTGGGGGGGGGGCAATGAACCAAGCAAGTTTTTAAAACATGCAAGTAAGACACTATCAGAGTTTGCTGTGGGCTTGGAAGCCCTGTGCTGATTGTTTGGGACTGAAGCCGCTGTTACAGTACAGAACAGTCCTTACAGGAAAAAAATTGGCATTGGTTAATTTTTTAAACAAGCACGTACTTGATTAAATTACAAAATAAATGTAACTGTAATAAGCAATGGTTATTGAAAAAAACATATTATTGAATCATAGTTAATCATTGTTACAGATTCCAAAAAGATTACCTACATCTTTGCATCTTTTGGCACATTTCCAGTTAACACAGGTCAAGCGGCTATTGTGACAAATTAAGGCGTAACTTTATCAAGAGTGGGAAAGCCTGTCTCTTGGCCTAGATCAGTGCTTCTCAAATAGTGGGGTGCGTAACCCCGGGGAACATTCACGGCGAAACTACCGTTCGCTTTTTCATTGCCACACCAGAGTAAAGTGTAATTGCACTTCCGCTACAGTAGGTGGCAGTGGCGCTTTCAAGCCACTGTGTCTTGAGTGATCACTGTTTTCAGAAGTCATGAGGGGTTAAAATTAATTCGTTCTTGCTTTTAAAGATGAAAAATGATAAATGATGGAAAACAGATGAGCTCCAAAGACACATCTAATCGATCATGTTTTGAATTAGTTGGGGAGCATGAAACAAAGGCGAAAGGCGAAAGCAAGAATTTACTGCATACTTGTAGCAATTTTATAGACAAATGATACTATTTATAGTTGTGGTGGAGGGTGAGGGGCGCAAAATGTTTCTTCTTCTTAGGGGGGCTTAACAGAAAACAACTGAGAACCACTGGTCTAGACACACTGCAGTCACTGCGCAGTACACTCTAATATTTTAAGTATTTTTTTTAATTGGTCATCATTTTCTGTTTCAGTGCTTGAAATCAATAATATTTCCTTGTGAAATTAGAAAATGGTTCTAACATGACTTTAGAATGTATAAAGCTTGACATGCTTACACCCAGAGGAAGCAAATAGAAACTCAATTAGTCACATATAATAAAGTTTATAAACCCAAATTGAACACTTATTACAAAGGAAATCAAAAAAATCTTAATTTTTATAAATGTCTTTGATGGTTGAATTAAAACTGGTTTATCACAATTACATTTTTGCATGATGTCTAGTTATCTATGACCTTACAAGTGACCTTCTCTGAAAACAACTTATGTATCTGTTTGCATAACAAGGACCTCTTGCTGCTTTGCAAATAGTGACAGACAAATGTGTGTGTGGCGACAGAAGTATGACCTTGGAGAAACAAACTGTTCTCTCCCAACAGCCAGTATTTATTTCTGTATTTAAACTTTTATTACAATCTTTCTGTAACCAAATCGTTATGTTCATATTAATGATATGTAATGTGTAATGTAAAAGGTGTTGTGGGACAACAGACCCACACTAAATTTTATTCAACCCTGGAGTTTTACACAGACTTTTAGTGTCTTTCTGTTTTTTGTTGTTAGCTGACAACTGTTCATTTCAATCACGCAAAAAGCCAACGGCCAAAGTTAGTGGTCCTGAAGGACATACTAGATCCTTTAGCACCTTTAAAATACAAATATTTCCCTGAAAACTGAAAACAAAACATCATACTGAATGAGTAATTAGTAATAAGTAATTACACCGAATAGGTTTTAAATACAACTACTGCATGTACTAGTAAAGTGGGTGGGACCAATCTGGAGGTAGGTAAAAGAGCTAACTCCTTATAGACCTTGACGCTTTCTTGCAGAAATAGAGGGAGTTTTTGCTTTCTAATTGCCTTTAATTCTGTTTCTTTAACATGATATAACATGGAAAATGATTGTTAAAACAAACCTGCATCTGCTCTCATAAAGTGTCTCCACACTGTTGAGTGTATGAAAGTATTGAGACAGATTTCTTTGTGTCTTTCCTCTTGTACTTGCATCACACTGCACAGCGAAGTGTATTACTTCATATCCATTGTTAAGAACAGACACCTACAGCACTCCCAACCACATATCGACTCTATGTATCGCCACTTTTTTAATTGTGCATCTTGTCAAAAATGCATATGAACAATTAGACTGCAACAGGACAATTCTGCAACAGACAATTTTGTGTTGTTTTGCTTTGCTGCCCCAAGTGGCCAAAACATTAGTTTAAGCAGGTGAAAACAATAAAAAAGGAAAAAAAGAAAATATTTTGTGATTTCTGTTTGGTGGACTTTTTAAGGAGGACTCTTTAAAGGGCATTATTTTTAGAAACAATGAGTAGCTCACATAATATTTTTCTGTTTAAAATTCTTAATGTCTATTTTGACCATTTAAAGCAAGTTTTCCTGTTTTTTTTAATACTTTTTATAAATTGATACCAATTTTTCATTATTTATTTCACTGCACAATTGTAATTTCCAACATGTCTTATGAAAAGATATCAGTATAACCCTGACGTGTTGGATTTTCCAAAGAACGAACCGGAAGCCTTGACAGGCGTTTAAAGCCTGAATGGAACCAAACCATCCTCTCTATCTGTGACAAGCCACTGAACCCCGACCAGTTTAACTGATCCTTCCTTGAGCCGAGTTCTGCAGTGCTCTTATCTGAAGGAGTGTGTTGATGTGACTGTGTCATGATAATGAAGTTAGGGCCACAGAAGCCTGTCTCAGTGACTGAGTGATCGCCTGAGGGCTCCTGCCACCACCCTCATTCATCACAGTGATGATGGTTTTCTCTCTCTCGTTCTCTGTCTCCCCATCTGTCTCTCTCATTTCCCATTCCCACTCCCTGCATTTGCATTCGTACCCTTTCAGCTGTTCATTAACACTTGATGAATGCTGCTGTGTAAAAAGGTTTCCTTATAGTCATTTAGTTTGTGAGTCATGAATATTTCCTGCTCCCCCCCTTGCTCAACCAATCCCCACCACACCCATCATACGCTATTTTTCTGGCTACACAGCAGCAACAACATTTCATATGCAGGTCACCTGTCAGACACCCACTCCTTATTATCTACTACCTCTGTACATGTGACGCAGTCCTGAACCACAACCTGAAACCTCTGATCAGTGTCAGACCTGGGGATCGGTGGGGACTGACATCACATCACTGTAATTTCTCTTTCTTCCAGTCCCTTTATCAGCCAATGCAAAACCTCCCATTTCAAGTAATCTGAATGATCACCTCTAGACGCCCACCAGAGTCTGTGGGTGTTAAGTAGTTGACTTGTTGGAACTGTATCATGGATGCATACTGGAAAGGCCTACAAGATATGTGTGTCACCTGTAACATTTTTATCAATTCTCTTGGTAAATGAGCATTGTAAGAGCCATTTCAATGGGTTAATGTGTGTACATGTAGGACACTAAGTTGTCCACAAGGTGTCACTTCTATGTATTGGGTCACATGTCTATTTAGGTGGGAACCTCTCATCAG
>JAPZDV010000021.1:5313401-5343089 GCA_029814665.1 Acanthurus lineatus
TAAATATTAGAAAGCATAATATGTCACGTAATGTTTTACTTGTACTTGTTTTACTTGTTCTGTTATATGGTCATACTGTCATGGTTTAAAGGAATGCAAAACGCGGGGAAAATTTTTACTGTATTAATACTGACTTTATATTTTTAATATAGTTTTAAATGAAATGTGATTTTGTTTTTATTTAAGGCAAAAAAGAGCATACCGTAATAATATATTTCCTCATATTCATTATCATTCTTATGTTATAAGCAAGATCATGTGGTCATCCTGGGGATGCCCAGTTTGCAGAATTCCATCTGGCCGATACCATGCATTACAATTGTTCAACTTAAATTTGATTATTAATGGGACATTTTCTTTGTCCATTTGTATTATATTTGCTTTAGTTATCAAATGATCACTCCAAAAAACTACCGGTATTGCATGTCAGACAGCTGGGATGGTGTTGTTCCTGTCTGTGAACGTAAGAGGTGAAATAAAGGAATTCAATTTATTTGGTACCTTTACCACAGGAGGAAATGTCACTGTGTTTATTCCTTTGTGTCTTCCCGCAGAAATCACTAATAGGTCAACACATTTTAATTTTTTTTTTAATGGTCTTTAGCTTAAATCTGTATGACCGTTAGGTCAACAAAAAAAATTGTCTCCACTTTTCCCACTCATATTTTCCCTCAAAAGAAGTAACCTCCCTAAGCAAAACATGTGTTGCAGTTAACAAACATTAAAAAAGAAAATTAGCAAGCAAACAAAAGGTTATAACATAAACTGCAAGGTTACATTATGCTTCTTTTTCCGATAAACAGTTAATATGAGACAAAATTGCCTCTGCTTTGGCTTTATATATGAAAAAGGGAAATAAAAAAGAAGGGTGTATTAATGAGCTGCAGCAAAGATCCCCAGCTGCTCTCAAATCAGTGATGTTTCAAACATATTTCCAGCTTCCTAAACCACCGTCAGAAACATTTATAGCTCCTGGAATTCCCAAATTTCTGCTTATCTGTACCCACATTTATATTTTTAGAGCCTGTGGTTTGTGGGACTCCACCACCCCTTGCTCATGGAGACGTGAGTAATACTGTGAAAAGTCAATACAGCCATAATGAAAGAGTTGATTACATGTGTGCGCTGTACTACACCATGGAGGGAGAGCCTTACAGAACCTGTATTAATGGTGAATGGATTGGATGGCAGAGATGTCTCAGTAAGTTGCAGCTCTTCTCATGTTTAATACTGTTTGATTACACTGATAGCAAGCCTCTTCTTTTCTTTTCATCAGTATGTTGCACATCACTCACATGTTGAGAGATTTAAATTTGGGTCACACCAACATTTAACAGTTTAGATCTTTACATTAAAAATCACTTTTGTTTTGTTGTTACAGCTATGATTAATTAATTTACTCAGAGGTTGGAGGTAAATCCACAACATTTTTGCAGTTGAGTTTATTTTTGATCTACGAATTTGTACAGCTTACCAACAGCAAACTGATTTGACTTTTGAGGATGCAAAGGGTCCAAAATAGAGAAAGCTGCCGTAACTTATTAGCTATGTTACACTATATTCTGTTATTTAATTTCCTCAGCCAGAGTTAACAGTGCTCCACAAAGATGGAAAGGTTTTTAGAAAGCAATTAAACATGGGACATGGGTATAAATAAAGTCAGTATATTAGGGTATCTAATCTTATTAGCAACCAAGCTAAACTCACAGAGCTTTAAATCCATAAGTCTTAATGTAGAAACATGATGTAAAGTCTTTAAAAAAAAACAAAACCCCAGGCAGTGAGTAAGGGTCCCAGTACAGACAGCATGAAAAGACGTTTGAAGTGTTGTCATGGCTGACTAGCTAGCAGTGCTGGCTGGCTCCTTTGCAGCTAACTTACTGTAATGCAGAGTTTCTTGAACCAAATATTTCACAAAAATCCAAAGATTAATTTTGTTGTGTGGTTGAACCAAACTGTTGGGATATTCCAACACTTAAAGCTTAGAAAGAGTTGAGGTTTTAATCCACTATGCTTTGGTCTCATCTGTTCTTCAGCCTATAATACAACATATTTTCCAGTCATTTTTGTTAACAACATGCTACTTCTCCATTGTCTCCTGCAGAGCCTTGTGTTATGGATGAAGACAACTTAAGGCAACATAACATTGCTTTAAAATCTGGTGACATCAAATATTACACTCATGATGACATAATTGAGTTCAAGTGTGCCAGGGGAATACCTGTCGGTGCAGTGGCAATGCGTCAGAGGTGTAACAGTGGTGTGATTCTCCTGCCAACTTGCCAGTGACTTTCAGCTAACTGAAAAGTATTGATCAAAAAGTCCCTCATGTTATACATCAGTCATGTACTATTACTCCGTCTCCACTAAAATGTTGTCAGTTGTGTGAATTTTAATTAAATCGAACATGATCTCCAAGTCTGTTTTCTGCCTCCACATATGAAGTTTACCACCTTGTGCATTAAATTCAACATTTTAAGTACAAAGCTAGTTAGGGTGATTATTACAGAAATGAACTTTTGAATGCATTTTATTATTATTTTTGTCTGCCTAATAAATATGAAAAACCGAAAGCCTTTTTTGCACATCCATTCATAATTTCCCATTTTCAAATTTGAAGTAATATTACTCTTTCTTTAGAGTGAAGCAAGAAGTAATGTTCTATGTGCAAACCTCTTTTAATAGCAGTTTTAAATGCCAGTATGAGCTTAAATCACATAATGATGACAAAGTCTCCGCTCAGACTTTGTTGAGAACTGGGGGGAGAGGGACAGACAGAGAGAAAGAATGACATACATCCCTTATGTTCAAATCTAAATTTTAGTATTTGAATTTGTCCGAGCATATTTGAGCAATCAATTTTTTGAGTTTTTGACCTATTTAAATTTTTCAATCTGACTGAGCAACCAGATTGCATCTTTTGAATATTAGGGAGGTTAATATTCCATCTGAATTTTAGAATCGTTAAATATATATTGGTGGAAGGAGAGATTTTAAGATAAAAAAATTTGAAAGTGACTCTTCAGAAAACAGTCAACAGGTTTGTAGTTAGTTTGAATGATGCAAATAAAAACTAACTAAAAGGGAAGCAGAGCTCAGGTAAACAACTAGCAGTATGTAGGTTACCTGTTGGATGAGTTTCATAAACTACTTTTACTCATATGCAACAAAGTATGAAATAATGATTAATATTGGTAGGTCAGTGTGGTTTGAGTTATGTGTTGGTGCTTGAGATTTCATTTTATCACTCCACTTTCTGTCCAACACACACACAAAAAATATCTGTGTCATTCAAGGTTCATGGTCCCCTGTTACAATTACTTGCATGATGGTACAAAAATGAAAACTGACAAAATTTGGCCCTTACGGCTGCTGGTATCTGTGGGCCTACTATTTTGTGAAGCTTGTCTATTCTTTAAAACCAAAGGTCACCTTTGCAAAGTTATCACATAACAGCAAGCACTTCTCTGTGCCCTTAAGAAAAAGCCGTGTGAGGCAGTACATAGATGCATTTGGTGGAGGAAGGTTTTGGTTGTCAGAGTTGCTAAAGCATCTGTAGCAGCTCATTTACAAATTTGTGAAATTCCACTGTGAAGAAACTCTTTTATCTGTTCAACTATTAAGGGACAAACATTGACTCAAACTCTAGTTTTCTGTGTAGTGAGTCACTCCACATTGCAGCACCTGGACCACCACAATGAGATTCTCTCTACTCGTTTATCTTTTTGTCCTGTGGCTGAACATGGATGTTTCAGTGCAGACTGGTAAGAATATTGGATAATTTGACAAATATAAGCTGAAGAGGGTCAAGAAAATCTTACATGTGAACTTACATGAATATTTACCGTACTACAACATATTTCACTTACATGTGAAATATGATGTAATTCCTTTGAACCATAATGTCACCACTTTGGCTTGTGCTGTTAACGCTTGTCTTGATATGCTGAAATTTGTTTTACACTGCTGGTATTATAGGCCTACAGTTAATACTAAACTGATCAGAAAATTGATGAATGCCTTATCACCTAGTCAATACAAAACATTTCACTTTGATTTGTCCAAAAGCTGAGGTGATTTCCGCATATCCTTCAATGAGGGACAGAATGAGACCTAACCAAACTGCAGTTCTTGAGTGCGATGTTTAAATTTGTTGTTAAAAGTGTAAGAACTCAATAATGCAACACCATCATTGGAATAATCCTGAGGCATGGAGAGTGCAACTTCATATATTTATTTAAGAATTTGTTTAAATTTAACACTTTTAGTGAAAATTTCTCTTGTATTATTTGCATAAAAAAGGCTGTTTTTCTGTTGTAATATTATTTTAGCCTATATTGGGAATTTTCAAAAAGGGGGGGTCACAATTGATTCATTTTGTGTGATAGTAGGGTCACATGACACATTGCACACCGCTTTTTATGGAAACACGCACAGATCCTTAAAAAGAAAGCAGAGTTTTGACAAAGCAAGTTGATAATCAGCGTCATGATACCATAATCTCTTACTAGGCCTCTAGGTTTTGTCGAGCCAGCTCACACAAAGAAAGCCTGGCTCTGTTGAACTTGCTTTGTAGAACCTGGGCTCTTTATTAAAACTCTTCACCAAAAGCCATGGGTCCATTTTCGATTTTAATCTAAGTTCTGAAAAGCAATCAGGTCAGCAGTTAGATCCAGTAGTTTCTTCCCAACACAGACTGCTTGCTTTATGCGTAAACAATGGCCTCTGGTTATTCAAGTTCAAGCTTAAGACCTTTATTTTTTCTTGATGGGCAATTGCTTACGCAGCAGCATTGACTGTATAAAACACAGTGGCAATAAAAAAATAACACAAGGCTTCCTCACACTAATTAAAAAATAATTTTAAAGAAGGGCCATGGGATATTTTGGTACTGTTTTAGCAGGCACAGCAGAACTGGAGAGAAAAGAGGTTGCAGCCTTAGGTGGGTGTTAGGAGGTGTTGATGCCATGGAAAATCCAAGAGGTCTTTATTTACTTTTGTTCTCTGTTCTGTCCTCTTAGTAAGGAAAATCCAAAGTTAAACACAATATTTGAGTTCAACATTGGTTTGTTTTAAGGCCTTTCAGTAATGTGGCACTTTCATACATCTCAGACCTTTTTATTGTCTAAAATGGCATCTAGGTCCAGAAGGTCCCACCATCAAAAAATGTACTGTTTCATGATCTAGGCTGACACTGTAAAAAGATTGCATCTCCACTAATGTGGCCCTCAGAGAGTAGAAAAGCCTCTGTATAATTAATAGAGATTTTTCACTGGGATTTAAAAGTAATAAACACTTTGTTCATCTCGTATTAGTTTTAAAAGCTCGTTCATAAAGGACATACAGTATAAAGGGAATCAACTAAACTGGTGCCATCATTGCCTTTTTTTCAGAGCCTTTGGGCTGTTCGAGTCCACCACACCTTGCCAATGGAGACATTAGAAACACCATGAAAAGTCAGTACAGCCACAATGAAAGAGTTGAATACATGTGTCAGACATACTACGTCATGGAGGGAATGCCTCACAGGACTTGCATCAATGGTGAATGGACCAGCCAGCAGAGATGCCTCAGTAAAGTCCAGTTCTCTATCATTCTGCTTTTTTAATTCACTGGTTGGATGTAACAGTTTGATACATTCTGTTTATTTTTTGAAGAGACATTTTCTCATTTCAAATAAAATTAACTCACTATTATTGTCTATTATCTCTTGCAGAACCCTGCACAGTGAATGACGATGACTTGAGGGAACATAACATTAATTTCAGATTTAACTCTGGCAGAAAGATGTATGTACGACATAATGATGTGGTTGAATTCAGGTGTACCAAAGGACGAACTGTTGACACAATGCGTCAGAGGTGTGTGGATGGTGTGATGCTCCTGCCCTCTTGCCAATAGGAGTTTTCACTTACTTGCAATGATTTGACTTGGGTAATTTTTGGTTGTGTACTGTTGTACTGCCACTTAATGTACTGCTTGTTTGTTATGTACAACCAAGAAAGATAAAGTTTAAACTTGGACCAACTTGTTTGCAGTGTCAGTAGCATTACAAGTGTCTTTAATTGATCTAACAGCTTTGATGTGGACTTTTAAAAACTTAGTTTTTTAAATTAATGATGCAATTAAGTTGAAGTCACTGTTAAACTGTCCATTGACAGGCCAACACAGAATGATTTTAACATTAACCTGCTTGATGATAGGAGCAAAAGAAAACATTTAATTGACATCTTCAAATGGTTATCCTTTTTTATAAATCCAACAAGTATTAATCAATACAAATTAAAGTTACAAAATTCAATTAAAATAATAAAACATCTAAATTAAAATAAATCAGTGTAGAGTGCCACAAGTAGCTTATAGTTTAAAATAACACACTGAAATGTGCCCATTAAGAGAGGATGGAATAATTTTAGAAATGACCTGACCTGACTGTCTAGTGCCACAATGAGGACTTTGATTTAAAAAAAAAAAAACTATTTGCCTTTGCAAATCTAGTAATCACAGTAATCAAAACCTCCACTGAACACAAGCACATTCATAGACCCCCAACACACAGTTTGGGGCCAGAAAAATTATGTAAACATAGTAGAAATAGAAAGATACATAAAACTGACCCATGTTTAAGACACAAATCCATTTAATATTTACAAAAGAATATGAAGATGTGTTGGTCAGGAAAAAATTACAAACAATTGATAAAATAATATTTTCTTAAAGGTAAAAAAGACAAAACAAGATTTAAAAGCTCTTCTATTTACATCACAATAGAGAGTGTGTTTGCCACCATTTGAATGGCCCTGAGAGGGTCCACGATATCTTTTAATTTGTCCTTCCTGAGAACCCAATCTGGTGCAAATCTGAAAAACAAAAAGAGGTTATCAGTTACCACAGCAAATACATTGTGTCTGTCTGTCTTTGGCACATATAGAGCTGTATACATGCATACATGTACTTACTTTGGCACGGGGCAGAATTTGCGAGGCGTTGCGAGGAAGCTCCCATTAATTGAACCGTTCATCTTCTGTTTGATGACAGTTCTTTCTGCATCCATCTTTTGTTTGCGAGCAGTGAGGCGGTAAATGCTCTGAATCCTATCCAAAACCTTGGGTAGCTTCATGACCTCCTGAAGCAAATAAAAAAATGTGTGCACTGCATTCAAACAACTGCAAAAGCTGTCTTTCCCATAACAATAAAACCTGTATTGTTATTCAATTCTTTTAATTACTAGGACTGTTATATTTTTTTAAAAAGTGCGTGTTAAAGTGGCTACAAACCAAGGCACGGTGTTTGTCTTGCAGGAGGAGAGCAAGAAGGAAGCAGGCCTTGGTAAAGATGCTTCCACCCTTCTCTGCCACTTTATCCCCTGCCTTTTCCCGGTATCTCTGCAGCAGGTCCAACAGTGTTTCCACAGAGTTTTCCACTGCATACACTGCTTCAATTGTCTTGTGGTACTAAGGGGGAAAGCAAGAGGGACTGAGTGAGGGAGAGAGAACTAAACATAAAAAAGGCAGAATGATGCAAACACTAATCAGTTAAACTAAATTTAATACTTTGTTAGACAAAGTAGAGAGAAAAAAATGTGAGAAGTCCTAAAGGTATGCAAATACAGTGGAAAGGGTCTGATGTGATGGGAGTCATTTTAATTTTTTCTTAATATGCCATGTTAGCATCATGGCTCTATGAATGTAAAAGTCTCCTTGTCAGTTGGTTGGGGCACTGTTTTGCTGAAGACCTAAATATCACAACAACAGAAGATTTGGCCCAGACATAAAAGGTCCATTGGCAACGAACCTTGACGTTCCCTTGACCTTTGGGTTGTGTGTTTTTGCAACTATTGGAAGGATGCAATATTAAAACTTTACATACATATATATGTCACCATGAAGATAAATACCATTGCTGCTCCACCCCCCCCCCCCCAGCTGTCGTCTGTTACAGTCAAAATAGGTTCAATAACTGGTTTATAACCATATACATGCACAGCTATTAACACCAGCCTTAGCTGTACTTCAAGCTCAGTTCTGATTAGCAATGCTAACATGCTAACATGCTTGACTTTTTGAAAATGTTAATCACTGTGCCTAGTAAACATCTGCCAGGTATTAGCAGTGGTGTTATAAGCAGCACACAGCAGTGCTTTGAACTAAATGCAAAGTGCAGCCAGACACTTTGTGTAATTCTAATGTAGAAAACTCTACCGTCTAAAATCAAGGTGCCTGTACATTTCTGTCCCGTTGCTGATGACTATAAATGCCTATACAAAGGCTAAAAAAGGCCATATTTTCAAAAGACAAATCATAGTGCTGCTGCAAAGTCTAATGATACCATGAATGCAACATGATATATTAATAATTGAAGTAGCAGAGTTTGTGTCAATCTGTGCTTTACAGATGACAGTAAATTAAAAAAAACAGTCTGGAGAGATTGAAAACACAAAAAGTAAACATAAAAGTTGAGGCTGCCTGTCCATATATTATGCCACAGTTTGGCAGATTATTTTGCAAGCCAAGCAATCAAAGCCCACTAAGCAAAGTGAAAAATCGATAAAACAAACATTATGCAACGACTGGATGGAATTCCCAAACTTATCCAATGCCAACGGCAGCAACCATGACACCATGTCGAGACTGCCTGCAGATGTGTTTGTAGACTTTTTTTGTTTGTTGGCCTTGTGGCTGCAGGCACTGGCAGCTGCCACCTGATTAATCGGCTGGCTGCTTTAATGGCTAGTTTGTACCTTAGAAAGGTTAAGGAGGATCTGGATGGAGAAGGTGATGACGTCCATGCACGGGACGCTCCTGTTGCAGCAGCGGATGAGTGTGAAGATGACGTTGGTGGCTCCGCTCTCCACCAGGCGCTCACAGCACTCTGGGGACAGCCTGGTGGCGATCTCTGTGCATACATACACATAAACACACACATTCAATCACAAACTTCTGTTAACGCTTGGAAACGGCTGCACAGTTCAAAAGCCTTCAGATACTTGTGTTAATGCTCAAACACTCAGCATCAAGTATATCAGTCGAGGGTACTCAACAAGGTCATTTTGTCTATCTGACACATACCCTTTGTATATTATAATACATTACATTCAATTTTCAGAACACACATTTAACACAAACTTGTAAATGAACTCAGTTTTGTCTTGACAACACAAGGATTTTGCCATTACAACAAAACTAAAAACAAAGAACTACAAAGGGTTACAAAGAGTCAGAAGCAGCATAGACTTAGGTCATAGAAGGCAAGTAAAATAACTTTAACAGAAACAGCACAACAGACTCAAGTCCTCAGACTGCATACATCACTGTTTCAGTTAGCTTTAGTTAGCAAACTGTTCGAGTAGTCTGATTAGAAATAGTAGGCTGTGCAGCTCTTGAACATCACAGTTGTTTTTCAAAATCTCTTCTAGTTATCACAGCAAGTCTGGTTGCTTTTAGCTCAATACTGATAAATCATGTTCCAATGCAGTGTTTGACAGGAAAGTTTTGTTTCTGCATTGGTTAAAAAAAACATTTCTTCCACTATGTTTCACTCTTCTTAAAAAATAAAACTTGAAACTTACGATAACGTCAAGTGATACCTCACTTTAAAAAGCCTGTTAAAATCTGATAAACTAAAAAAAAAATAATAAAAAACTAGCTTTAAAAAAAGCCTTGCAATCTGTTGAAGTAAAAGCAAGTTTGATTAAAAAAATTGTTTAGCTTCACTATAAGTACTGTATAGAGGATACTATGTCATGAAGACATAATTATCAATACTGTAAACTGCAAAAATGTGGGTGGGGAAAAAGAACAAAAATGCTGTCAATTAGTTACTGAGAAAAGTTACTTTTCCACTGAAGCCACATACAGTTTGTGACAGGAGCATCATTAAGTGCCTCTTATTGGTGAATTACCAGAAATGGAAGAGCCTTACCCAGGTTCTTTAGGGCCTCAAGAATGTAGGAGAAGTGTTTGTATCGAAGGAGGTAGTCCAGGGCAGACGACGTCTTGTTGCACAGTTTGTCCTCCTCCCGGACATCAGCAGAGACTTTACGTAAACGGTGTCTCAGCTTCACCACCTTGGGATTGTCGTTCAGTCGGCGGGAGCGGTGTCCTCTCCACAGAGCCTGGATGAAGAGAAGGAAGTAGATGGAGAGAAAAAAAAAAACAATAAAAGAATAACTCGATTTGGTTGCTACTAATCTGTGATTCTGATCAGAGGATATTTACCATTTTAAGCCAAAGTGAGGAACCTTAGTGAGGATTGGAACGCTAAGCCATCCATTCAAAGCACTAACTTTATTTTAATAAGTTATATCAATAACAGTGATCAACATCAACAGAGAACAGAAAATAATTTTAGATTACATTGGTATGTCCTTTATTAGTACTGAAAGCACCATAGAAATCATCTCTAAATGGCTTTTATGAAAAAGAAAAGCTATTTGGATATCTGTGCAGCTAACTGTTGTTATAAGACATTCTTGAACAAATGTAAACTACCTTTTGAGATTTTCAAAGTCATTTGTACCAACTTTACCACTAAATGTTGTACCTGAGCTTTGACAATGCCTTGCTGAACTCTCTTCTGGCGCCTCATGAGGAGAAATTTCCGCACGGCCTGCTGGATGACGGACGCAGCCTTGTGGCGACGAGCTAACCACACTTTGACCGCTCTCTGGGCTATGATCACCTTCGCCCTGTCCTCCAAATACCGTCTCCTCTGCTGCCGTGCTCTCACTGCTCGCTAGAAAAAGACAGAGGGTTCATCTTAAGAAACATTTGCTCAGAGTGCTCATTTGAGTCAGATTTTGTTTTAAAAAAAATGTCACTAAAGGATCTTTGTTTCCGTACCTGTAATTTGATGACAGAATGGATTTGTTTTTTGGCCGCCTCTAAAGCCCAGTGGGCCCTCAGAGCTCTTTGGATCTTTATGGCAGTGAGATGGTGGAAGACTGCAGATGTAAAACGGATTCTCCTCTCTGCCATGGTTCTCTCTAGTGCCTGAAAAAATTACATACAATGGGCTATACACTTTGTCTGTTTAGGCTATTTGGCCAGTTCACCAAAAGTATGTTGTATGAAATCTATGAACAGATTACTTGCAGACATGTTGCTTGCTGGAATTATCAACTGTTTAAGACAATTTTAAAGCTTCTACAATGTTGATGAAGACAAGCTTAAGGCTGTGTAGAAGGAGAGGAAAAATACAATAAATACGAGTACAAGTATGATGAACTTTAAATTAAGCTTCCTACCCGACGTCTTGAAATCCAGGCTCGACAGTGTATCTGGAGTAAGATGGCAGCTTGTCTCATTTGGCTGTAGTTGTTCCTCTCCGATCTGCAGAGCTGCAGTGCCCGAAACCTTTGCTGAAGTTTCACAGCTGCTTCCCTCTTCCTTTGGAAAATGCGCCTCTGCACTGAGCATCTCCAGCAGGACTGAATCACAATGGCGGCTTGATTTTGTTGACTAGTGTTCCTCCTGACACACAAGCCTCTAAAAGCTGCCTGAAGTATGACAGTGGAATGTTTCATTCTCAAGAACCTTTCTCTGTCTCGTCTTTGAAGAATACAGGAGCGATAGTATCTCTGGATGATGATGGCAGACAGGCGCATGGCCTGGAATTTGACTTCCTCTCTGTGCTGTCTGAATGCAGACTGGAGGACAGTGGCAGCCTGATGCCAGCGAGCAACCTCCTTCCTGACCTGCTGCCCCCTATATGCTGCTTGAAGGACAACAGCAGCGCGGCGCATTTCCTGATACTTTTTCATTTGTTCCTTTGCTGCAACAGTGGCTCGATATCTCCTTTGGATGGTTAGGACAGAGGATTTCAAGGCAAGGTACTGCTTGTGTTCACAGTTTGCTCTGTAAGCTCTCTGGATAACACAGGCAGCCTGGTGCCTTTGTTTGATAATTTTTCTGGATTTCATTCCACGGAAGGCTGCCTGAAGGACAACAGCAGCATTTCTTTTGGCACTCAGAGCTTGCATTTCCTTCATCATTTTCTTGTTGGCTCTGTAACGTGTTTGCAATACATTGGCAGCCCAGCGAAGTTTCTTGTAGTTTGTTCTCTGCAGGTACTTGCGGAAGTGAGCCTGAATTGTTACAGCTGCCATATGCTGGATACGCAGCCGCTTTCTGACCTCATATCCTCTAAAGGCTGCCTGCAGACAAATAACTGCCCTGCGCTTTGACAGATAGTCTAAACAGTCTCTTTTTGCCAAAGTCATTGCTCTGTACCTCTGCTGACAAACCAAAGCTGCTGCCTTAATAGTTAAGAATCTTTTTCTATCCCGAATGGTGCGATACTTTCTCTGAATGATTGTAGCAGCTTGGTGCATCTCTACAATCTTCTTCCTGGCCCTGTGGCCACGATATGCTGCCTGGATGATTAAAGCTGCAGACCTCATTGTCCTGTACCTCTGCATCTGATGATCCCTGAGGATTTTGGCCCTGTAGTGTTCCTGAATGATGATGGCAGCACACTTGGTGGCAAGATAAGTCATTCGCATTCTGTGCATCTTGAATTGAGCTTGGATCGCTTTGGCAGCAATGTGCTTCTTCCTTAGGTCTTGTCTCACTTTAAACCCTCGGTAGACAGCTTGTATTATTATGGCAGCCTGCTTGAGCCCTCTGTATTCATTCTGCTGTACCCTGCAGGCCACAAGAGCTCTGTATCGGCTTTGGATGATGATAGCTGCACTTTGCAGAAGGAAATATTGTTTTCTACATAAAAACATCCTAACTGAAGATTGAATGACAGTTGCTGCCCGGTGCTTTTTCTTGAGCTCTGTCCTAACCCTCATGCCTCTGAATCCAGCTTGGAGACTGACGCAGGCTGCTCTCATGAGCAGGAATGTGTCTCTCAGCTTCTTTCCAGCTACATAAGCTCTGTAGTGATGCTGTATGACTACAGCAGCTGCCTTCTTGGACCTGTACTCTGCTTGCGCTTTGTGCTGACGGTAGTAAGCCTGTATCAGTGTTGCACACTGATGCTGCTTTTCTATCTTCTTCCTGTCTGCTCTGCCTCTCCAGTTAGCCTGTAAAGTGAGAGCTGCATTTCTGAGAGCATCATAAGTTTTCTTTGTCTTACGAGCTAAAATTGTAGCTCTGTACTTTTGCTGTATAACAGTGGCAGCTTCTCTTAATAGAAGGTAGCGCCTTTGGGCAGCATACTTCCTAAAAGCTGCCTGGATCACAGTTGCTGCCTTGTGCTGTTTTTCCAGGGACTTCCGAGCCACTTTGCCACGATAAGCTGCCTGTATTGTAATAGCAGCACATCTTATCCTCACAAACTTTTGCCTTTCTGCATCTCTTTCCACAGAAGCCCTGAACCAATGCTGAATAATGACTGCAGCACTTCTCATCCTTGACACCTGTTTTCTGACTGCGTGCCCTCTAAAGGCGCTTTGAATGACAACAGCTGAGTGGTGCTTCAGCTTCAACATTCGAAAGCAGCGCCTCTGAGCATGGCCTCTATATTGGGCTTGAATGAGTAAAGCGCTTGTTTTGATCTTTCTGTATTGGTGGAGACACATCTGCATTCGGTACCAAGACTGAATCCTTACGGCAGCGGCAGTTCTTTCAGCCATTTTTTCCTTGTACCATTTCTTAAACAAAGTTTGAATTATTTTGGCTGCATGGTTTTCATTTTCCATTTTCTGGCTTTTCCATCTTCTGTACCCTCTCTGTATTTTAATCACTGCACTTCTGAGGGTGAGATAATGTTCTCGATCCCTTCTTGCAAGTGCCCATGCTCGTGAGTGCTTCTGAATGACTGTTGCCGCTCGGTAGATTCTTTCATAAGTACAGGCCGCCATCCTCATTCGCCACTGTGCTTGGACGACAATGGTGTAGTATCTGAGGCGATGGTAAGCCTTCATGGCTGAAAACATCCGCCATTGAGCCTGTAGGCAAAAGATAAAAACCACTTATTTATAAAAAAAATAAAACAAGGAAGGTGTTTTTGCTGTAAACAAATGGACAGACATTGACATTGTTGGCTTTGACAGTCACTGGAGAGTTTGTTTGTGGGCGTGGCCACATCAGTAACAGTGTTGTTTCTTGCCAGAGGAGCTGAATGCTTTTTTCATCAGGTCTGGAGTAGCTGGGCCCACTGTTTCACTGATTATAAAAAGGTCCAGCTTACATCATGAGTCCTTTCACTCTCTGTCTCCATCCTGCCAGCGCCAGCCGCCCATCTGTTTTCAAGCCTTTTGTTTTACAACACCATACTGAATCATTCACATTGCGGGTGTTACTAACTAACACACTTCATCGTCACATTTATCTTTTTTAGCTGGTCTCTTTAATTAAAATAAATAATTTATATTTATTTTACTTCTGTGTCCTTTCCAGTTTTTGTTTTGAGCAATGGGCTAGATTTTTTTTTTTTTTTAAGAAACAGCTCTTTTCATCCTTACATATTTAACAAACTCCTACCTGGATGACAGTTGCTGCCTCGTGCCGCAGAGCCCGAAGTTGAGCCTCTTTTTGCAGCCTCAGCCAGTTGCGGGCTACGTAACCCCTCCATACTGACTGGATGACAACAGCAGCTTGATTCTGCCTTGCAGCTCTGCGCTTCTGGAGAAAACTCCTCACAGATAACTGGATTTTCACAGCAGCCTTGTTTCTTTCCTGTGTTCAAACAAAACCAAGAAACAAGATTAATTTTTTTTATTGTTCATCAACTTCAGTTTTAATTTTTTTCCCCCTGCCAGACATCTATTAATAAAGGCACAAAATCATATTTTTTTTTTCACAAGGAGCTGCATTTGTTTTATATATCCATGTCCCTTTTGCGCCCCTTTTTGCCCTTTTGTTAAAAATATCAATTAGATATTTATTATTTTATTTTAATACCACAAGCAATCCATTGAAATGAAATTAAAACAGCCAATGCAGATGTTTTTTAAGCTGCTGTACATTATGATACTTATAAGTACTTATAAGTTTTGGTAACAACCAGACTTGTGTTTGTAGTTTTATTGTCTCACCCATGGCTGAGTTCATTTTGCAACACCAAATGAAATTGAATAAATAAAATAAATAAAGCCCCAACTTTTTTGGTTGTACTAGACACAAATCCAACCTGGTAGAGCTGTAGATCTTTCTTTAATCTGTATTTTCTCCAAGCACCCTGTATGACCCGAGCTGCTCTGGTTTCATTCCTCAGGTCCAGAAGACGAGTGCACAGGAAGGACAGGTATGACATCACAACCTGGAAATAAACAGATGTGGGTGAAGGGAGAGGTGTCACTCTGGTCTGGACATAACATTTCAGACACATCAGGTTTGTTACAGTAAAATTATTTTGAATTTTATGAAAATTTGAAAAAAAAAAAATTGAAAATTTAAATTATTTTACAGTTTTCATTGCTGTGTTGTACAAAGATCCATGACTCTAAACATTGATGACTCTATTCTTTATCTGGACCTGATCTCAGATGTGATTTTGCCATAGGCTAATGTCAGTTAATACTGTACAGCCAAGGTGTGATTTACTGTGATAGAATTTTAAGGCAAGAACATGAGAAGAGAGTGAGCTGTACAGTCCCTCACCAACTACTATGTTTTTGTCTCTTGGAAAGTAAAACTGGCTGAATTGCTGAACAAGGTAAAGAAAACCCCCCCTTGTTCCATCTCACCTTCTCATTTGGGATAGTGTTGGACATGTCTGCTGGGTTGATCATGGCAGGAACTCCGCCGAGGAAAGAAACAGCAGTGTTGACCAGCCTGAAGTTGTTTTTCTCATTCTCCAGTAACTTTTTAAATTGCACTGAAGGGGAATCCAGGTCTGTCGGCAAAAATAACACAGAGGCCATTGACACAAATCCGTTAATGCCTCCTTAAATTTTTTTTAACAGTTTTAACTTGCCAAACACAACTGAGGGTTGCCATTGGAAGCAGGCAGAAAACAGTCAAGTTGCAAAACATAATTAACACTTCAGTTTAAGTACTGCAACATTTTATGAAACATATTGAACAATGCATTCTTGTTTTTTTTTTTTTCCCTAAATGTCAACGTCTTCATCAAATCCCCTGTTTTTCAAACTATAATGCGCGCCAAATGTCTGTGTGTTGTGCAAACGATACAAATATCCCCTTGGGCATTTGCTCAAAAGTGCATCCAAACAGACAGTCGCACTGCAGACACGGCTGACAAGTACCATTCAGGCCTGTTGGCAAGGAGTCAAAGGAGTTGTCGGAGTCGCTGGCTGAGCAGTTGAGCTCCAGGCGGCCCCTCGGTGAGCACTCGACAGTCTGAGTTGTGCTGTGACTGACAGCCTCCTCTGGCAGGAGACTGGGGTGGTAGTGGTGGATGAGGTAGCAGAGGACGCGGCCATCTGAGAATGTCACGGTGAAGTTCTCCACCTGCACAGACAGACAACACTTCTTACCTACTCACCAACTTCTTTCTTAAAGTAGGATGTGTGAGGACGTTGGAGACTGCCACAATAACTTGGGCTTATAAAACTAAGCTCAACAAGAGTTAAGCTGTGTCTTATTTAGATAGAGGTCAGATTGACAGTTAATATAAGGTATTAACACTGTCGCCATATTAATCCATTAATAGTTACAATTTCAGTCATATTTTGATTAGTTATTCATCCCTAGTAAACAATATACCTGCTAAACATCAGAAAGCTGGTTATCATGAGTATATAAGCTTGCTGATTTTAGCGTTTAGCTTAATGCGTAACTGTAACCAAACGGTCTCATAGTGACTAACTACCACAGCTGTAGACTCATGTTGAAGTGAAACGTAAGCCATCGCTGTTTAAGCCCAGAGAAATGTAGCTGCCTTGAGACATGTGACATTTCCTCTGATGATAACCATGGTATTTTGTTACAACATGGTGGAATGTGCACATTTTGGAAACAGCAGGTCAATGATGTTTAACAGCTCAGGAAAGCACCACCCTGTTTATGGGCTATTTCAAACCAGGTTGGAGTTTATTTTTTAACTTTTGATTTTTTTTCCTTTTCTTGTAGGGAAACCACCACTAAAGGCTACAACAGCATAACAGTTCTGTAACACATCAAAGGACTAAGAACAGCGGGTGAAGAAAGTGACACTGTGTATCACGCTGACCTGAAGGAAATGGAATCTTAGCCAATAAAAGCACCTCAGCTCCAAACATCAAAGTATTTTCAGGTGACCTGTGAACTGAAAATAAATGTTCAAACTCACCTTCAGGTCGTAGAAGTCACACACAGCTCGCACCCAGTCCATCAGCAAGGTAATCTTAGTGCTGCTGTGTTCGTACTGCTCCCTGGTCTTTGCAGGACTAGGCTGAGGGCCCCGGTCGGCCCTCAGAGATGCCAGCCTCCGTTTGGTCCTCAGAGTTCTCTTCAGGAAGCCAATTTCCTCCTTCAGCTGATCCTCATCCAAAATCACCTCCACCTTAACAGAGTATTGAAAGGGAGCATATCAATAAACTCTTCTTATCGCTAAAAAAGATGATTACAATTTGTTGAAATGCCAATAACCCACAAGGTAGGATACACACATGAAATGCAAAGATGATTTTCCACAAGAGACTCAGTGTCTTCTCTCTGTGTCCATCCACAATGTCTCTGGAATCGATGGTGGAACCTAAAAATAAAGATAAGGTTTACAAACCTTTGAAAAACATCATTTATTTCATTTATTGAGTAAAAATGGCAAACATCCTCTGGTTTGTCCTTCTTGAATGTCAGAATCTTCTTTTTCATGTCACTGTAAACTAAATACCTTTAGTCTGAGGCAGTGTGTCAAGCATTTTTCAGAACTTCTAAATTCAGGCATTTTGTACATTTCACAGTAAATTGAAAGCAATTGTGTAATAATACATATATTTCTAGTAGCTAGTGCTAAAACATTTAGTTAATTCATCAGTTATTTGACCGACAGAAGTTGATCTAAAATCAAATGAAAGTTAAGCCATTTTAAAAACACCTAACACTTACTAGTTCCACATTCATCCATTATATCATTGTAAACTGAATCTTTTAGCTTTAGGAGGGTTGGTTACACCAAAGATTATTTAAGGTCATTTATTTCAGGCTAAATAAATAAATAAATAAAATAAATTAATAAGAGCAGGTTCTGTTTTTTTTTTTTTTTAATTTGCTTTGTTTTTTACTTAATAGGCAGACAAAGTTTTTGTGCCAGCCAATTTTTTTTTTAATATTGAAACAGTTTCCTTTATCCAGGACTGCTTAGTCACTCAGACACATGTTCACACTATTATGCCAAAAGCACAAATATACTGGTCACATTGTCTCAAAGCTCACACACATCCAAAACATGGCAACAGTGCGAAGAAAGGTCACTGTGCAGCTGTGCAACAGCTGTTTCTAATCAAGTCAGGTACTGTAGTAAATAAAAAATAAACATGCCAGTATGGAACAGTATGTAACACCTTTGTGAAAGAAAACATCACACAGAGCAAAAAGTTTGGATTTCATTTTGTGGAGAGCAAACATTCTTTCAGGTTGACCGACTCTCTGTTTTGCTATGAGCTCTGAGAGGGAAAGAAAAGTGAATTACCATGTTCATCCTTGAGGTCGACCCCTTTGTTTTTGAGCACTTGCAAAGCAATATCAACATTGTGGACCTTCTGCAGACGGCTGATAGCAGGCAGACGGAGCTTGGCTGACAAACTCCAATCCTGGATGAGAAGCTCCATCACACGGCTGATCGAAAATAACATAAAAACAAGAACATTTGTTCACCATCTTTGGTTTAATTTGCTTGTTGCTGTGGCAATTTTCACTTCACATATGAATTGGCATTTTTCCTGCACTGTAGAACCAATGAATGCTCACCACAATCCCCATCATTACAGTCTATAATGTGTAATCCTACCATTATTATATAACACTAAAGGTATATTTACATTGTACATAATAACTTAGATCTCCATTATTGACCACAATGGCTTACTGTAATCAGAGACATTGCATGGACGCATAACTCAAAAACTGTATTGTTTATATTGTCTACTGATCTGCAGGTGGCAGTAAAGCATCAAATGGGAAAAACACAAACAAAAATGCAGGGCAGCAGACCGTTAGCAAGTAAACAATGATATTAAAACACTTCATTTTGTTTTGCAAATGTAGTGTGTGGAAAGAAAAACATTTCTTAAATAGAAAACAATGTGATTTGGTGAATATCGCTGAATGTTAACAACTTATTTGAGGGCACCTTTAAAATAGGTATGCACTGCCATTACTAAACTAAGAATAACACCACTGTTCATTTAACTGACAGCTTTCAAATTTATTTTGCCCTCGGCTTCTTAAGATTTCAAACAAAGACCTTCCGGAAAAAGTTCATGTGCTCTCCACAGCTGTGTGGTGAACAGTCAATAATTGATTTAGCCACCAAAAACCAAGAAAGTATGCAAGCAACCGATGTTACAAACATAGCCAAAGCTACACTGGTTCTGGTGTATATTTGACCCTTAGGTCTGACTTTTTCCTGGTTATCATTCTTTTCACTTAAAAAACTATGTGAGGCCCTATTACACTCAATTCTCCTGAAACCAGAGAAACACCCACAAAGACTAAAATAAGTAAATGATTGACAGCCTAATCGTTAGAGAAGACATTTGTTCCATAAATATCTTCTGTGCCTCTGCTGTTACATTTGTCAACCTGTATATCTGTGCATGAAAAAAAAAGGACGAAAGAACCTTTAACAGACACACAGGAGATTAAACTAAGATCACAAGCTATCGTGTAACACTGCCAGAGCTGCTTGAGAGAGCACACTTCAGTCAGAATCCCAGTGAGGAAAACCCCAGACTGAAGCTGCTCCGCCAAAGAACCTTAAACACTAAAACCCTCCTAGCTGCAGGGATACTGCCGTGTAGCTGAGCCTGACCTCTAAGAAAATGAAGTGTTCCAGCAGGGATCAGAGCATCACATTAAAATTCATGACGTCTCACTCACACTAGACGAATGCCGCATTTTAGATCGACTGCCAAATTCTTCACAGCGAAGTTGAACTCATCCAGGGGCGTCTGAACGTGGGAGACAGGTAACCCGAGGTAGCTGAGGTGCCGGGGGAGGATCCCCTCTCCGCTCAGGAAGTCCCTGGAGAAAGCCAGCAGCAGGTCTTTACTTGTCTGTAGAAAACAAATAGAAGCGTACAGCACAGGAGAGGTTACTGCAATATGAAAAGATCTGATCTGTCAATTAGACCTTGCTGCAGATCAAACAACCAAACAGAGAGCGCTCGAAATGGAGTTTCAATCAGGAAAAGCAAACAGATAAACAACAGTACTTTTTAATAGTAGACGTGTGGGTTAGGCATGATTTCAAAAGCCAAGCTAGAATTAAATCCACGCTCAGGTCTGTGTTATATATATATATGTACATCACAGATGACCTAATAAACAGATTACAGGTGTGAAAGAAGTCTCAACCAAAGCTTCTAAATTATTAAAGATGCAGGTCGAGGAAGTGCAGTAAGCACCGCACAGTCATTTACACAAGCTGACACTGTATGACACTCCTGATGCTCATATCATTACACCCTGCCACACTCAATAAACCAACGGAGTGCCCTGCTGACAACTGTGGCAGACAGCACAGAATGGAAACAGGGAGACATTTGTCACACTCAGTTAAGTCCTAATGGAACAATGGGTGTATTTAATTTTCCAGAACCCAAGTTTCTCCATTTATCTGACTTTAATGGAATTAACATTGTAATTACTAACTTCTAAAAACTAAGTCTAATATTGTAATGGTGTCAACAGAATCAGGTTACAGAAAGTAAAAAGATATCCTAATAGATATGACACAAGCTACAAATACTTGAACAACATAAAAAGTAGTTTTGAAGTTTTCATGTAGTCAAAAACAAAATGGATGGTTTGACTTATTTGATATGACTGTAGCTATTTATGAGATAGTGGTTTAGTTTATTTTAAGCATTGTATTGTTGACTTGGGAAGGCCTTAGCCCACCTTGAACTCTGCGTCCAGGCAGAACAGACAGGGGTTGTGCTCGATCAGCCGGGACTCTTTGGCTTTGTCCAGGAAACACACCAGCAGGAGCAGCTTCTTCAGAGTGAAGCGAGACAGTGCCTCCTCGTGGCCTGACCAAGGAAAGGTATAGATATGTTATTGCATGTCAAAATTAACACATCTAAAAATGTGCACAACATTGACAAAAAGTAGTAGATGTAACGCAATGGTTTTGTTATACTGCAGTGGAAATTCTTGTAGGTCCGTTCACACAATGTTCTTATTTTCATCATAAATAAAAGGGTCTTGAACGAATAGGCACTCTGAATCAACTCAAATTTTCAATTTTCAATTTTCAATTATAGACAACAGAAAATAAACAATAAGTGTAAGTTTATAAGCTTGACAGTGGGATTAAAAGTACAGGATTTGCTAAATGAAATAACTATAAATAGAATATCTTTTGGTTTTGGACAACTGATCATGTGACAAAACAAGACATTTGAACATGTCAGATTCTGGAAAACTGTTACGATTATTGGCAGATAATGAAGATAATCCTAAAATACAGCTATGAATTGCATTGTAGATTACATGGATCAGATTGCCTTTACTTTGAAATGGAAAATCAGTCCTCATCAGTTGATGACCAACTCAGCATCCCTCTAATTACCTTGGATTCAAATCTGTATACTATAAGAAGTTCCTAAGGAAAGTTTCCACCTCAGACTGTACCTAAATATTTTGCAGCTCTCATGGTAATATTCCACGATCTCTCTGTCATTCAGATGACCCAACAATCGAAGCTGTTAAATTACCGTCTTTGTAAAGGTGAGGCACTTTAGCGTGTCTGAACTCTGCAGCGATGTCTGGGTTCCAGAGCAGCCGCTGGAGGATGAACATAGCCAGACCCAACGTGTCACCGTTGCTCTCCAGGGAGATCAACTCCCCGTAGATTGTCTGACAATGAGAAACATTGTGGTTAGCAAACACAGCATGTTTAGTTAGAAAACTGACAACACTGTTGGGAAAAACAAATGTTAAAAAGTTTGAAAAAACTCTGATGTATCACCTCAAGCCCAATCCGTAACCACAGCGGATTATAAGAAAGAAGCCAGTTAAGGACCTTTCGACGTTCACCTGATTTAGGACAAAAACAAGAAAAACTGTTACTTTTCCAGCTTATTTGGAGTTGCCCTAAAATCACAAAACACTGCGAGAAACTGCAAAATACAACAGAATATTGGAAGAGCCCCAACTAATTGCTAACTGACCTAACAAGAGAGAAAACACCACAAATCAAAAATCAAAATGACATCATCTTCTGTTGGATCACTGACTGAATAAACACACATCTTTCTCTTTACCAGGAGGGAAATGCCACATTAACACAAAGAGAATCATTGCTGATTAGACATAAAAAAAAAGCTGTTTTGTGGTTGTTTCCTTGTTATTTGCGATTATTTGGGATTGTTGTTTTTACAAAGAGAAGAGCACTTAACACCCAAGGGCAGTTTTTATCATGTAACATTTGTTTACCTATGTCTTTCCAAAGATGGCGGTCTTTCCGCACGAGCAGCCTCTTGGCCTCCACCTCCAGCTCGAGCCTCTGAATAGCCTTGACCATGGCTTCAGATGTGAAGAGGTGGCAGGCAGAGCGACGGAGGCGGTTCAGCTTCCGTCGAGCTGTGTAGGTGCTGAAGGACATCTCCTCTTTGGTAGGAGCTTTGGGCACACTGAACTTGTCATCATTGCCCATGACTATGGACACAGTGTTCACTTTGCAAAAAACAATAAAAAGAAAGAGGCAATGTTTAGACTTATATAGACCTTTAAAGCCTTTTTAGAAACATCTGGAGCTTATACACTCTTAAATAAGCTTTGTTTTAATTACTGCCCTTAAGTTGTAGTATTTTATTGTCAACAAATGATCTCTGGCCTGTGTTATTCACCTCACATTGAGTTATATTAGTGACAGCCTGCTGAATGTCTGAATCAGTGTTACCTTTGGCGACTTCAGTGTTGACTTTGAAGTCATCTGGGGTGAGGACGTAGTTGATCCACCATGTGAATCCCCTCTCCTGCTTCTCAATCCACCTCTCATCATAGAACATGTTCTTGGCTGCAAACGGCATCGGGTGTCTCGGTATGGCTGCAAGAAAAGAGCAGACGCAGAAATCAATAAAGTTTTAAGATGAAAAAAAGCTAAATATATTACATTTTTTTGATGTTACGCCACTGAATACCTGTTTGTGCAGGCTTAATAAAGGTCAGTTTTGACTGAGCAACAGCAATAATTTTTGTTTTCTTCACTGATGAAGCACCGGATGACTTCAGAGAGAGGGAACCTGCCAGCAATAGAGAAGAAGTCATTCTGAATCTTACCACAAATTAAATTGGTAAATTGGTCCAAAATCTGATTCTTAACCGTAATTAACTCCATCAGAAGGCAACTCAGGATCATCTGATACCTTTTGAGGTGAGTTTGGAGCTCGGTTGCTTTGCCTGGGCAGGAACCACAGACCGTGCAGTCTTTAGAGATGATGTGGTCATTGTGCGCACTGAACCTGAGACAACAAACAACAACATTATAATAAATAAAGGGTCAAATAACAAGACACATATTTAACACAAAAGTTCCAGAACATTTTTGGACGTAGATATTCAAGGATTACGACTGACTTTAATCCATTTTCCAAATTCCTTCAACGTCCATCTCCAGAAGCTGATCTATATATCTGATTCCAGGATGAAACTACCAGCAACCATCAGTTAGGATACAAATAATGAGAAAACTACAGGTATTTCCACCTCTAAAAGAGTACATTTGACAATACTGCTAAAGCGCCACAAATCTTGTTAGTAAAGAAAAATGGCTACTACTATAGGTCAAAAACTGCATTTTAAGGTGTAATAAATATGCCATTTTTTCTTTGCTTTTTATAAAGTGCCAAACTCAAGAGCTTTGTGTTGAGATGTTGATGGCAAAATGAGAAGAACGATGTACTACACACAGTAAATAGCAAAAGCACACTAACTTAACCCAACATTTCTGTTTTTGTTTAATTTTGTAAATCAAACCAAAGTATTTGCTTTTTTTAAATTCAAGTATCAAGTAGCGTAGATTAATATTGGAAAGAAATTTAAGAAAATTAGACAATGCACTATCTGGGTAAGTTTACAAACACACTCTTAATAAAACATTTCTGCGGTAATGATTTTTTGCATAATCATTTCACACAGCCGTGAAACTACTGAACTGCATTTTTTTACGCAAAAAGGTGTTTCTGTTATTTACTCTCATTAATATGTAGTAGGTGGAGAAATATTGAAAACACTTGTTAGTATAAAACAATACAATGCACCAAGACCACAAACTGTAGCTTCAAAAGTATAATACTAAATACTAAAACAACACCTCTCTAAAAAAACTTTAAAATAAACCCCCATGGAGTTCAGATTTATAGTTAACTGGCAGTAGAGCATATTTCTGTAAAGCTTTGATGCAGCCGAGAGTTCAGATTTAACAATCACTGTCTATGATGAATTGAATGTGTAGGTCTGAAACAGCAGAAACACCATCTGCAATATATTTAAAGTTACACCACAAAACAACATGAAATAAACACACAGCCTGACATTCAACATGAACACACTTCACATTTTCTCACCTGCTGCTCTTGGCTGTTGCCTCTGTGCCGCACTTCTCCTCTCCTGGATCGATCTGGAGGGCTCAGTTTTTCCAGCCACCACCTTGCACCTTTTGGCCCGTTCTATTTTCCCAGAATCCTCAATCTTCCTGTCACTTTTCAAATACTCCTCACTCTTCCTCTTCTTGCTCTTCACTGCCATGTGAATGGGAAATGAGTCTACCTGAACGGACTCAGGTGCAGAAACAGTTGGAGAAAGCTCATTCATATCAAGGTTTGATGTGAGGCTGAGGTGAAGAGGAGACGATGAGCCCACGGGAGACGGCGAGGCGACAGCAAAGGCAAAGGGGGCAGTGACTGCAGGAGGTGGGGAAGTTGCAGAGAAAGAAAAGCGAGCAGAAGCTGCGGATGTAGAGGAGCTAACAGGGAAGATGATGGGTGTAGGTGAGCCTTTGAGTTGTTGAGTCAGTCTGGAGGAGATTAAGTCCTGGACTTGATGTCTGTCATCACACTGGGGGCTGCCAGCCTCAGAGCTTTGCCACCCTTTAGTTCCTGCGTCTGTCCCTATGACAGGAAGGTTTGGAGTGCTCGGTGCAGACTCACACTGACTGCTGCCGTCAGACAGCTCAAGCGTTTTCTCCAAGAGCCTTCGCCTTGACTTCTTTATTTTCCTCCCACTCAAACTGTTTTCCTCCACTGGCGCTTTGCTCTTGGTCACTGTGGCAGAGGTAAATGAGGCCTTTTTCACTCGTTCTGTTGCCTTATTAGCCTCTGAAACCACCTCACTCACAGGGGCATTTTTGCTGACAAAGAAAGTGAGTCTTGGCTCACTGGACTCAGACCCCTGTGGGCTATCAGGTAATGCTTCCATGATATTTCTGTCAGGTCCACGGCCATGAACCCCACTCTTGGATTCGAGTGAATCTGAAAAGCCACAGCTGGAACTAGTGTCTCCAGGACTGCTGTTAATGTGGCTCAGATCTGAGTCAATAAGGGCCAGTGCATCTTTTAAAGACAGAACTGGAGTTCCGGTTAACCCACTTTCTGAATCATCAGCTTCAGACTTGACAGGAGCAGAAAGTGGGCTGTCTGACTGAATATGAGGCATAAGCCTCTTAAACCTCTCTGGTGTCCCGACAGGTGACAGTGTTCTATTGAGCATTTTGGTGAGATCTTTGTTTGCAGGTTTGCCCACCAAGGTATCTGGGCTGGCAGACATGTTGCCAGAGTCCATCACCTTTCCAGCTGGGACAAGCAGGACAAGAGGAGAGTCCTTCTGAACATGATGAATGTTTTCCTGGTCTGCCAAGGCCAAAGACCATTGTTTCTGGGATGAACTCAAGGCCTTGTGCTCCTCTAATGACTGAGGATAATTCTCAATGGGACTGTGCTTGGAGAGGGACCTCTCTCTGACAGTTTTGCCTTCATTGAGAGAAGCAAGTGGGCTGCGAGGCTTCTCACGTTTATACTGTGTCTTTCGAGACACTTGGAAGATTTTATTGGCTGACAACTTCATCGGTGGAGCCATTTTCTTTCTCAAGGGTGCGGTTACATTTTCACCACCTCTCTTGTTTTTGATTGTGTCCCATAAGCTTTTCTGAAAGACAAAACAAAAACATAAATGACAGATTTAGTTGTTAGAATTACCTGATAATGTTTGAATGAGTACTGCGGCATTGAACTTTCTACAAAACTATAACAAATTAGGCTTTAGTTCAGGGTTGCAACATACAAAAATTTTATGATCTATTAATTTACTGATTATGTTCATAATAAAACACTTAGACTACATAAAATCTAATCTAAATAAAAATAAGAGTTTTTTACATTTTCAACTTAAAATAATCACTGATAATTTTAGACATCATCAAACTAGTTGCCATCAAATTTTCTATCAACTGACTAAGGGCTTTTCAGAAATCAGGCACTGTGATCATCACTGAAGGTTTGTGCAGAAGAGAAGGAGTGTCAGCCCATTTGCAAATGCAAATTAATTCGCACACTTCCTCAGCTCTGCTCGCTTACAGCTGATTGTCTGATGTCAGGTTGTGTGTTACCAAGTTGACTCTGTTTCAGCTCTGCTTGTTTGGAAGGGCTGCTTTTCTTTTTTTTTTTTGCCACCCCCCATGCCCAGCACCACCATAGCCCAATTCACTTACTCACACTGAAATTAATGTGAACTTGCATTATCAGCAAGGTTCATGTTTGATCTGAAGCAACCTTAATGTCTGCAGCTTATTAGGAATCAATGGAAATGTCCATCTGTTTGAATGCAAATGTAGCTGTAACATCCTCTCTGTGTTCAACTGAGGATGTTTACCTTTTTCTTTTTGGGTGCTTCTGCTCTCCCCAGCAGAACAGCCTGGTGCTTGATGACCCCATTGGCATTGAAGATGATGACCCGTCTGATCCCACCTTCTTCTGTTGGAGTCCAGGTGACAGTCAAACTGAATGAGCCTTCAGGCTGCAAACACAAAGCACAAGAAAGGACTTTTATTAAAATTCAGTACCGATTTCAACAAATGACAATTAAGAAAGGGTGGGCAATGCTTCTTTTACATCCTCACACAACACAAAAATGAAGCCAAAACAACCCTGAACCAGGCTCTTCTATCTTACAGTCTTGATCTCATTTGGAGCCAGAGTCTGCACAGCAGTGAGCACCAGTTGTGGTTACAGTATCAAAATCCTGCCCATTCATCTTCCTGGCTCAGTCAGGTTCTGGGGTTTGCTGTCAATAATGACCTTACAACTGCTATTTCTAGGCAGCTAATATATAATTCAAATAAAAATTCTAAAAAATGAATACTTGATTATACATCAGCATACAAGAGGCCATCTTCAGAGTAAAATTATCAGACATCTAACAAGAAGTTATTAAAGGGTAAGACCAAGGACCAATATCCTCAAAGTTCATCCATCCAGGTTAAACTGACTGCATTTTTTAAAGAATCGCTTAACCACTGTCCCAATAACAAGCAGGCAGACATGTATTAGGCTACACTGTAGGGAATTTTTCAGCATTTAAGCAGATTAAGAAAGTGCATTGATTTTTAGATAAATCACTGGTTTGCAGCTGTGTGGGCTTAAAGCAGGAACAAATTGTTGAACAAGGCAATCAAAGAAAATATTTAAAACATCCTGAAGCTGATTTATGCACAACAGCAGATTGCTGTTTTGCTGTGAAAAAGGTGATTACAGACATCCCAATTCTGTGGTGCAACCAACATAATGTTTCTTAGAGAAACTTCGCAGTACCGACATGTCTCCATATCAATAGAGCACACATAATACGTTGGCAAAAAGCCCTGTCAGATGTACATGAAGTATTTACGGTCTTAAACAAACCGAGTACTGAGGAACAACATCAAAAACCTTGTTTAGATGTTCAGTTGTTTGACCAAGAACTATTGCTTAACAATGTTGATACAGCTGGAGAAGTAAATGAATCAGGCTCGAGCTTCCCTATTGCTGCTGCAAGTTAGAGCTCAGAAGATGGTGATGAACCATATTCACTCTCAGCTTCCCAGGACTATTGAGATGAAATGTTGGAAGGGAAATGAAGTCCTTTAATGTTGGATTGGACTGAATGTGTGTTTCTATTAATTTCATGGGGCTGTAGAAGTGGTACAAGTTCTTACTTTTGTGTTTATGTTGTGTCTATTTTCACTTCTGCGTTATGAAACACATTTAGGGGTTATACATTCACATCCATTAGTATGTGCTTTTAAAAGTAATCCCTCAAAATAAAATCTTTGGGGCAACGATTAGGAGCTGGGGATGGATCAGTATAGGTTCTGATGAAAAAGAACGTCTCGGAGCAGCTTGTAACATTGAACTTCAACAAAATAGTTAACTACGACTGTGAGCTTAAGCTAGTTTATCTTAATCTGTGAACTGATCTATGTGCCAGCTTTTTGTAAAGTGTGAACTTGCCAAACACTGGAATCGTGTACCATGAAAAGAAACTCTGCTAAGTATTAGATGCATTACACAATTATTGTCATTTTCAACCAAGACTTGAATGACGATACTTAGTGCGTATCGTCCTTTTAGCTGCCATGTTAGCAACTGCTAGGTAAGAACATACCTGAATCGTGAAAGTGTTGTGGTCCACAGAAAAGCCTTTGTCTGAAGGGATCTTTTCAACAGTAACCTCCGCTTCTGCATCCTCCGTTGGGTTTTCAACTCGCAAGACAACCGACTTGGAGGTTCCCAACTTTACTGTTCCAAATGTCAAAAAAGGAGCCTTTGAAAACTGTATCAAACTCAAAATAGGAACATCGTTTTCCTTGTCGCCGTCGTCTCTTCTCACTGGACTGAAGTCCAGAAATCCTCCCCGCGTTGAAGTTAACGTTTCTGACATTTTAACACCATTTAAAAAAGGTAAGTTAAAAGTGAAGGATCCATGCGCTGCTTTGTTGACCGCGGACTAGTAGCAGGACTGCATCTGCCCTAACCAACTAACAAACGTTAAAACACGCTTCCTTCAACAACACGCTGAAAGATGATCTGTAGTTTGAAATTTGGTCGTGTTGTTTAATCAACCAATGATAAGTGAAGGAGGGCTACATCTTGACCAATGAGTAAGAAGGCTAGATCGACGCCGCACGAATACGCAGCAATAGACCAATCATTGTCGTCAAGATTTTTAAACTTCCATAAGCCACGCCCATAGACAAAGAAGCGAAATATCACTGTAGTATGCAGTATTCAAGAAAGAGGAATAACGTCAATCAATGCATTCTTACATTTATTTATACTCTTTTCAATGTGAGCTGTAAGTAAAGTTAATAACCACGTTTGAGATTAAACATTTCAAAATTTTCCGTAGAGAAAAGGCGATGAAAGTGGAGTTCTGATCTTAAAAACCAGACTCAGGCTCAGTGTTTTGCTTTTGAGTCATAGATCTTAAATGTACCAGCTATTACTCAAGTAGCGAAACTAAATTCATCTACCGTAGGGTACTGTTTCTGTACAGATTCACGTGTTGTCAGGTCTTAAATAGCTCGCCGTGATCGTATAGTGGTTAGTACTCTGCGTTGTGGCCGCAGCAACCCCGGTTCGAATCCGGGTCACGGC
>JAPZDV010000021.1:5346835-5375913 GCA_029814665.1 Acanthurus lineatus
ATTTATGCGAAAAAGTATTGTTAACGCAGCGCTACATGGCTGTCAAATTATTTAAAATAACACCAAACTTTATTATGTTAGATTGTCGTAACTATATTGAGTGAATTTGAGGACGTGGTTCATTGGAATAAGACTATTTAAAAAGACTTCATGTAATGCTTTTAGTTAGTTCTCCTGACGTTAAAGGTAGTCCGGCTTAACTGCTACGTGACTTATTTGTAGCATTCCATAAAGATTTAAGACTACTTAAGAGATCCAACAGGAATTCAAAATTGCAGAGGGGAAATATTTGATATGCTTGTAATTTGCTTGCAAAAGTTACATACACTTAATCAGTATTAATTGCTGGCATTGTTGTCAATCAATCAATTTAATCTATTAATTGTAACCCCTCTAACCACATGCTCTATGACTAACTAATCAAATAATTGGCAGCGCACCGTCAATGAAATCCTATTGTCTTCTTTTCATGTACAAAGCTTTGAAAAATGATGCTTGATATACTTTTACAAAACGTCACCCTTGACCAATAAAAAGTCCAGACAACTTGATACCAAACCATAAATCATATCATTAACTGAGGCAGGGATGATGTTATATCATTTTCACCGTCAGTCTTTCTTTTTTATTCAAGCTTTTAATCTGGAAAATGTCAGACAGTAAAAAAAATAATAATAATAATAATTAGTGGATTTCTTCAGATTGCTTGTGCTTTTGTTCTGCTTTTTGATATAAGAACAGTAACTCAGATATTCACCTCCATTTACCTCCAAGTCACATGGAGTTGGTACACAGTCTTGGATAGTCAAAATTCCAGCAGGTCAACATTTGTAGTACAAAGACAAACTTTACATTGATGTTTAACCTGTAGCTCCTCGGTGACACTCACTAGCCAAAACTGTTAATTTCATAATAAATGTTTTTTTATTTCAAGTTCTTGGTATTTTGTATCTTCAGAGCAACTACTTAATAAAATGACTCATAATTTTTTGACAGTTTTTTCTCTCCATTGTTTGTCATGACTGTGGAAAACATAGTCAACATTATCTAAGAACCATCCATTACAGTCAAAGACATTACTGTATACCTCTTACCAAACTGCATCAGTTCTCTCTCCGGTGATCCTCAGGTCTATGCTGTCAGGAATGTTTTGCAGGGCACAAAATCTGGGCTTAAATTGTATTGAGCCATGTCATAACTTTTCTGTAAAAACTCTTTTTCAGTGGAATGAGGTGACTCGTTTGTTTCGGGCTGGTATGCCCCTCAGGAAGCACCGCCAGAACTTTCGGCACTATGCCTCCTGCTTTACCGCTTCTGCTGCTGTAGATTGGCTTCACCAGCTACTTCGTAGCAACAGCAACTTTGGTCCTGATGTCACCAGGCAGCAGACGTTGCAGCTCTTGAAGAAGTTTCTAAAGAACCATGTGATTGAAGATGTGAAAGGTCGCTGGGGCACTGAGGATCTGGAGGACAACAACACACTGTACAAGTAAGCAAAGTCCTGGAGAAACTTGCTTTTAGATTTTTTTAACACAGTGTGTGAAGATTGATATGGACTGTCCTCACTTACACTAAATTATGGAGGTCATGTCTTCTCTCTCTCCCAGATTCCCTTCCACCTCTCCTCTGAAGCCCATACCCTGTTCTGCTCGAGCCTCAGCCCCAGGCTCTGTTAAGAAAAGGCCTTCATTCAGGGACAAGGAAAGTTTCTTCAGGTTTAAGACAATCAAGAAGCATGAGAAGGAGACACAAGTGAGCTGATTAAAAATAAGATATTCTTTTGCAACTATGTCCAAAAAATTCTTCAAAAATATATCACTGATCTGTTATCTCTTAATTAAAACATCAGTTTACAGTTGCAGGTTTGAAGCAAAGTCTAAGTGAATAAAATAAAATCCATTGTGTGACTGTGGTTCATGTTCTGATTGTGCCCTCCAGGAAAATGAAGATCCTGCCCTCCAAGCAGGGGAGGAGAATGAGCCAATAGGAGAGCAGCAGGTGCAGAGAAGAGAGCTGACTGTGGAGGATGAACAGGAGATCTGGAGAGACGTCACCCTGACCCAGTACAAACACGCACATTAAACTTTAAAATCCTTTAAATTTTAGTATCTTAGACAACTGCAGCATTATGCTTTACATTACTAGATTGAAAATGCAATTTTTTTCTCTTTTTTTAAATGACCCATACTCAACCTTGTGTGTTGTCTTTCAGCTTGCAAAGGATACTGGGTATTGCAGCGCTTGATGAGGTTTTAGATCAACGTGATATAAACCCCCAGAACATCATCCATAATATGACTAAAGTCAACAAGCATGGAGTGGTCACACTGGATGACAAGACCGGTAAGTTTGTATATCAACAAAAAACATTTTACAACCCAAGCAGGCACAAAATCATCATATATTTCAATGGTAATTAAATCTGTCGCCTCTAATTAGCCACTTTTAAAGCACACATCTTTCACTGGATACTTAAGTTCTCCTACTATACATACATACTTCTCATATTAAAAGAACTGTAGTTGACCACATGTTTTTTTTTTGTTTGTTTGTTTGTTTTTTGTTGGGGGGGCAAACTGTACAGCTTATCGTAACCTGTCTAACATGTTCATCATCTCTCTAGATGACCTTCCGCACTGGGTTTTGTCTGCCATGAAGAGCCTGGCCAACTGTGAGTAATAATGAGCTAGAGAGAGCTTAGAGACCTTTTGGCTAAACAAAGCTTGATTCTCAGGAATCTTGCTAGTTTTTGATATCATTAGTCTTGGGCAACATTCAATTAGACTTGGGCTGTTTTTTAAGTAGAAGTTTAGAATTGTGTGTGAAGACAGAGAGGTAAAACTTATATATAGCTTTGTGCTGAAACTGAATAATCTTGCCGGCTGAAAAGGCTGCAGCCATGAAGGTTGGACAATGTTACAAATTATATTGTCAGAATTTAAGTGTTTGTGTGAGTGGTGTTTTTGCTGTTCACTTGTTGGTGTGCAGGCAGCAATCGTTATTATAATTCATATGAAAAAAAAGACATAGTCCATGAATTAATAATAAAAAGGATGAATTTTATTTCTATTGAATTGTCAATCACAGTGCACAAAGGTTTTCCAAAAGAAACAACATAAAATTTAAGGGGGTAATATTAGCGTGTTATGCAATCCATGTCTGTCATTACAGCTAGTTCATCACTGAAAATGTCCCGAAAAAGTCCTGAAAATGGTTTAAAGAAAATAGCGAGAACAGCCCTCATAAATATCCCTCACTCTTGTTGTAGCAGTAACCTGCTGTTTATCTCTAGGGCCAAAGTATGACAACGCTCAGCCATCCTATCCAGGCTTTGAGAGAGACGTCTTCAAAACAGTGTCTGATTACTTCTACAGTCTTCCACAGCCATTACTCACATACGAACTGTATGAGCTATTTATCAACATTCTTGGTAAGTAATGTGGCCTGATTTCAAATAGGCTACATCCTGTTTACTCCTGACAATAAAACAACTGTTAATTGCCCTTAAATGGTTATGTGTTAATTAATGTTCTATGCTTAGTGTTACAGGGAACTGATGCTCAAATCGACTAATAGTCTAACAGGATCTTTTTGTACAGTTATGTTGACACATTGCCTTTACTATAAGGTTGCGTGCTTGTACTTCTAACTGTACCTCTTGACTGCTAACAGAGGTTGTGGTTGTTGTCACTTGTGTTTTGAGTCCTAACAGTAATTTATGCAGCTGTGCTATCTGTGTGTTTGCTTGTTGTCATGTGTTTTGTGTGACCAGCTGATGGTTCTTTTTGTTCTGTAAAAGTTTGAAGTAACTTAACCCTCTCCTTCCCCTTCGCTGTCTGCTTGCATTGACCCTCTGCCTGCACCACTTGGCTCTTTCTGTCTCTGCATCTGCTCTCAGCGTTTTGTGGGTATGTTGCAGCGCCCACGGTAAACCAACGTGGGAAACGCAAGAAGCTTGACCCCCCCTCAGCCCCTCCTCCAGCCAAGGCATCTTTCCGCTCCACAGAGTGTCTCCTCCTATCGCTGCTCAGACAAGGGACATGCGATGAGACAGAGTCACCAATGAGAGAGGTGCTTCAGTCACGGCTGGCGGCGCTGAACGGAGGCATTGCCAGAACAGGTGACGGTCAGTTTGGAGGCAGCTGCATGACCCTGAGTACAGTTGGTTCTACAAGGCCTCGAAGCAGGAGTTGCTCGCTGGAAACAATCCTAGATGACTCAGCCCCTCTCACCCGGCAGCAGCTGTTCATGTCCAATGACAGCCTGTCATCCTGTGCCTACAGCAGTAAGAGCCACGATGACAGCCCTGATATCACAACACTCCAAAGTCGGACAGACTTAATATCTGCAGCCAAAGCTACTCCCATCACTAGTGAAAATGCTCCACAAGTTAAAACTAGACGTAGACCGCCAGTAGTTTCTGCATCAGGACTGTCAGTTTCCCAGAGGTCACGTGACTTGCGACCCCGCAGCATAGGCAGCTGTTTGGACATTGTCGTAGAATCCAGGGAGGAAGATGTCATGGAAACCAAGTGGCAGGGCCGAGCAACCAGCTGCATTAATGTGAACAATCCTGCAGAACAGCATCACTCTTTCGCAGGTTTTCATCCTAGCTCCTCTTCCTCCTATCATCCTGTCTCCTCCCTTTCTTCATCTGCCATGGCCAAAGCACAAGGGTTTCAGGCCTCGACAGGACCCAGTGGGCCCAGACCTGCCTCCAGTACCTCTAATCTTTTGACACTGCGTGCACCTGCTGCTGTACGGCGCTGCCTCAGCTCTTTAGATGTGTCGAAGCCATGTCGACCTGTTTCACTGTTCAAACTGCCTGTCTTTGTGCCAGTCAGCACCTCTCAGCACCCCCAACCCAAACCTGAGCACAGTAAGACCCTGTCCCCTTTACCTGTCTGTTTGCTTGTCTGTGAATGTCTAATCAAACTAACTCCATCTAACATCTAACCATTACCAGTATAAAAAGTGTTACCTTAGAAATATAAGTCTTGTTGAACTAAATGAATGAATTTGAGATGATGTTTTCACTTTTTGGTGGTCGGTGTTGTTAAATATCTCCAAGGTTACAGTGAATTTATTGGCAAAGGAATGAAAGAAAGAACTGGTATAATGCACATAAAGCTTGTGCAGCTTTATTAGTCAGGTTAAGTGGTACACACCTCTAAGTTGCTTGCAGTAGTCATCTTTTTCCCCAGCTTATGGAGGAAAAAAGTGAAAAGTGCCAACATGACAGCCACGATGGTGTTGATAATATATATTGTGCAAGGCAAGAGACATAATTCACTGAGCAGTTCTACATAAAACTAAATGTCCAGATGTTTAATCAAGCCATTTTTAATCACAAGTATCTCTTCAATGTGCCCTCCAGCCACCAGGAGCAGCACTTACTGTTCTTGCCTTATAGGTTGCCAAGATATTTTCCAGTATTTGGAAAGTTTGCATTGTTAACATTCAAGTTTTTTGAGTGGATCAGTGACTTAAATGTCCAAGTATCAGGTGATATCCATGACACATACGTGACAGTCCTGGATCATGGCTATGAACTGGAATGCAAATGCTTTTTAACATCATTAGAAATCTCACTTGATTTGTTTACATCGTAGCTGTAAGCTGTAGTTAATCATCCATCTATCCATCCATCAATCCACTTATCCATTTATTTTTCCAATCTAATAAATGTGATGTGGCCATGATTGATGAATGTGGTGACAGAGTGACACTACTGATGGTTGTTTCCGAGCTGACAGTACCAACAAACTCATCTGTCTCCATTATCATTACTGTATCAACGTGGTGAATGTGTATAGGTGTTCTCCAGCCTCAGTTTGAGAGCGTAGCCATCGAGGCCCTGCAGCTCTGCACCCTCCTCCTCCCCCCGACCTCTCGCAGGAAGTTACAGCTCCTAATGAGGATGATGTCACGCATTAGCCAGAATGTGGACATGCCTCGTCTGCATCCCGCCATTGGCACCCGAACGCTGGTGAGGCACAAAACTGATGGGATGATGTTTCCTGTAAAACTGACAACAACAACCCTGATATTTGTTTACCTGTGACACTAATTTCCTTTCTGGGGATCGTTAACATATTATCTTACAGTACTGTAAATTTACTTGTCTTATTGACTGTTTTGACTATTTGTTCCTGTTTACCTATGTTTTCATTTACCCGTATCTATTTTTTTGTGGTTCTCCTTCCAGATGGTTCACACGTTTTCCGGCTGCGTCCTTGGCAGTGCTGTGGAATGTGATCTGGATGAGCTGTTAGCTACCAGACTGGTCTCATTTCTGATGGACCATCAACAAAGTATCCTCTCGGTCCCACAGTACCTGCTTACTGCTATCAGTGACCATTTACAGTATCTGCGCACAGCACAGGTACACCATAAAAATTATTGGAAAGGAAATCTGGCTTCATCTTCTTTGAATATACACCAAATATATTTATTTGATGTTTTTTCCTCTCTCCTGATCCCAGGTCCCCATCGACGGTGTAGCTAATGTTGACAGTGGGGATCTTGTTTGTGTCCCAGTTCCCATTTACACGTTCTGCCATCAGATTAGCGGCGCTGAGTTTGAACAGCAAAAGTTAGAATCTTCCCAGAAAGCAATGGAGGAACTGCTGGAGATGCTGCTGACAGACCAAAATATGAGTGAGAAGGACAGGCGCAAGAAATTAAAGCAGGTAACAAAACACCTCTCTAATGCTCAGTCAGAAGGTCTTGTTGTCACACAGCTTGACAAAGAGATGAATTGAATCTGTCTGTTGGTCACCTGTTAAGTTCTATCACAAGAAGTTCAGAAGTCTTGCCACTTATTCTCAGCTGCTGCTGCAACTGAGGTCTTTTACTTAAGCCATTCACCAAACTCAAAGCCAACTGAAAGATGTTCAAGCATCTGGCAAGTGTTGCATCTGAAACTTTACAAAGAACAACACTGCTGCTGGACGATGTTCCCAGACCACAAAACATTATTAATAATATTCAAAATCAACTCATGCTATAGCAAAAATTGGCATTAACATAATTAGAGATTGAAGCTGGAGCCAATACATACATAACTGTATATATATTAGTGTATATATTGTGGACTCAGGAAGTCAGTTACTTAATCTTTTTTTTATTATCTTTGCTTTAGTTTCAGAAGCAGTATCCAGAAATCTACAGTCGACGATTTCCCTCCTCAGACCAGGAGAACAACAAGCCAAAGATAAAGCCCCCCCTCCTAAACATCAAAAAGACCAAAGCTTTCGGCATTAGGAACTAATGTAACCATACAAGTGTTATTATCGAAGTCACAGTTTTTGTCTTTTTTTCTGCACTATTACAGCATGAATACTGAAATATTTGCAAAATTCACTTTTCTTTGTAACCGCTAACTTCCTCTTGTTGCATTTGAAATCCTGTCATTCCCATTGTCTCATTCATGTGCTAATACGAGAGTTCATGCTGGCTGGAAGACTTCTGAAATGGTATATGTGTATTTATGTTGTATGTATATTTGTGATGTGAGGAAGATGAAGGCAGGTGCACAGACAGTGGCTCCTCGGAGCTGTTACTGTATTGTGTACAGTTAGTTACTGTTCAAATACGTTTTTTACAAAGCAGGGATTTTTTATAAATTAATTTTTAGACATTTTTAGTCTGTGTTTATTGGCATAAGTCAAATTTTCAACCATTTACCCATATATTTTCCCTCCTCTGTTGTTTCTACTGCTAGTTGATACTGACTTGTGTGTGTGTGTGTGTGGTTTTGTGTTTGTGTACAGGGTGCATTTGGGAGAAAAAATATGCAATTCTGAGATCACTGGTCAATATGGGAGTAATTAGGTTAGAGATATCTTAATTTATATTAACAGTGACATTGGGAGCAGTGCTAGAATGCTTAAAGTGTTTCCTTTTACCTTTTTTTTCTTACACTTTACAGAACCTTTTTTTTTATCATAGTTTTGTTTGAAAATGCTTTTTAGTCTATTGATGACTCTTTTTCTAGAACTTGTTCTTTCTGGCTTTTTGTGTCTTTTACCTTTTTTTTTCTTCTGTTGCTTCTTTATGTGTGATCTTTTGAAAGCTTTTTTTATGTTAATGTATTTGAGTTTGTCATAGGGGATCTTTCTTCCATTTCTTTTAATATACAAAAGACTTATTTTAAATGAAGCTTTTCTTTCCCAGTTTTCTTTTATTCTGTTTATTTTTGTCACTTTTTAAACTCACCTACAATTAGTTTATTGACTGGAGATATATTTTGGGATGGACATAGGCATTGTCAATGGCCAGTAAGCTTTTACCAACCAACAGAATGGTTAATTTATACACATTTAACGCATGTTAGATTCCCTAAAGAAGGTTTCATCAGACACTTGTCATATTTGGATCAAGGTTCGTATTGCTTGTGAAGAGAGTAGCTGCTGCTGATGGTACCCATTGATTTCAGTGATAGCAAATATATGTCAACTGAATAGCGATACAGAAGTCATTTTGTGTCAAGTGACTGATTAAATGTAACCCACATAAATCAAACAAACCAAGCTGTTAGTTACTCTCTTGTAGTTACTTTTATGAAGTTTTTGTTCTAACATGTTAAGTATGTCTATACCTCAGATCAGATGGTGTGTTTGAATCTTAAACCATTGATGCACTTATCAGTGTTTTTGGCAGACCTTTACAGAGGAATGATATTGTTTCCCTGTGCAGTTGTACTCTTCCTCTTCATTGTTTACTATGCAAATTCCTGGGAAATAAATTTCTTTAGCTGTTCTATTCAGCCTTTGTCCTGTTTTTGTTTGTTATTTGTTTGTCCATTCTGGGCTACTTCGTATAGAAACATGTTGTATAGAAACTGCTTTTCATCGCAAGACCCATCATGCTGTACCTCAGATTCAATATACTTTGTCCTTAATTGAGCACTTTAAACATAAGTTGTACTTGGCTATTCTGATGATAATACTCATAGCCACAAAGACTGGGCATTTGGTTGTATATTAAATATTTCAACACTAAAGAGGTTTAAATTTAATTATCTAAATTACTAATTTGCTAACAATAATCATGGTTAGCAAATCCAAAATGTCCCATGTAAATGTCCATTTTATAAGTCTAGTGACTCAAAATGTAAACATTAAGTAGGTCTGCAGAACCTAATGGATGTTTGATGGATAGTTTGCTTTCAGTTACCTTATTTGGTTTATTTTTACTTTCTACCATCAAATCTAATCAGATGTTGCTTTTAATTGTTATACACATACATAATTCTAAGAGGACAATCCTGTTCCATACCTCATTTAGCTTTAATGTAACACCACTCTGGTATATATCTAGTGGCTCAATTACCATGATGATATTCATGGTTACCAGAGAACAAAGCCTACTGAAAGTGTTGAGCTGCTGACCTGTGTTATGATCCAAAGGGGACCGTTTTGTTTATTTTATATCTCCCTTCCTCCGGCACTTGCCAGTGTCATTGGTTAGATTGCAGGTAAGGTTGCTGCAAATATTCATCCTCCCCAGAGGTTAAACCCTTATAATTTTTACAATTCCCATATGTTAATTCTGGTGCCTTTCTAGGGCAAAAATCTCCTCTGACACATATTTCTAGCAAACATCATAGGCTGAATGGTTCTTGTGATATTTAATGAGCAAATACATTATCACAAGGGGTAGAACACCTCTTAATTAAACCTCTCCTGTCCAGTATGTCTTATTTCATTGGGTTACAGCATTTAACTGGGTTGTCTTTTAAAAATAGGATATCTCTTTTTGAGAGACCTCATTGATGTTTTGAACTAAATTCTAACAAAATGGCAAAAATGCTGCACATGTAATGGCAACCTTTTTTTGTTGCATTTGTTAAAAAAAGTCCTTCGCAGACTACAGCAAAGTCCGATGTGAATCTTATTAGTTCGGCAGATACTTTGGATATAAACCAAAGTGCTGGATGCATTAAAATTTTGACCTGATGATGGCACTTGTTGGAAAGTTGAGGGATCACCAGAGTTAAGACAGGTCATTCAACAAGGGAGCGTGAATGTTTGCACAAAATTTCATGGCAGTCCAATAGCTTATTAGATATTGTAGCCAAAGTCAAAAATGTCCACTACTGGTACTAGATGAGATTGCAAAGTCATCAGGATTCATCCTCTGGGCACCATTCATGTTTGTGCCATCTTATAGCTGTCCAGATGGACCAACGTGGTGGACCGCCAGAACAATGTTGCTGCTAGCATTTCTAAAACAAGACAACAAACAATACAGTACATCAAAGCAAAGCCATGTCCTTATATCCTGCTGTAAATCCTTTAATTTTTGGTCCCTACATATGCAGAAATCCATTTTGAATGTATCAATGGGCACCGCCATTAATTTGTTAATCTGCACTGAGCAGACACACACAGAGACTAGAAGACAGACTGCTGCTCTTTTTAACCCTTTTTAATGCAAACATGCATTTCAATTCATCATCTCATCCTATTCAGGGAGTAACTTTCATTCATCACAGTGACAAGGCAAAAAAAAGTCTGGTAATCATTCACTCTCCCTCTTTTTTCTGTTGCTCCTACTCCCTCTCCAGAGCCAGCCAATAAAAAGCTGGTAGTTTTAATGGTGTTTTTGAGGCTGTCTGGAACTAATTAAACAGGATTCTTTCTCTTACATATCCAGGTGCAAAAAACAAGACCAACACATGTCCTCTGAAAGCTGACTTTATTTGTTTGACCCACATCACTAATAGGTGAGCAAGCTTTCGTGTTCTCAGGTTGACAAAGACCTTGTTTCAGGGCCTAGAGAACATTATGCATGGAGACGAGGGACAGACGGCTGAAAAGAGAGTAGACAAAGCTGACTTGTTCAGCTCTGGATAAGACCAGAGGACAAGGAGGAGGAGGAAGAAAAGGGGGAGCAGGGGAGCAAAAGGCATGAAAGGAAAACAGGGGAGGAGAGGACGATGCAGAGGAAAGGAGGGAATTTGGGAAGCAGGGAAGGATGGAAAAGGGGAGGAGAAAATAAGAGAAGGGGGTGGATGAGAGGAAAGGGGAGAAGGGAGGAGGGGACCCAGTTTTCATCCGTCGCCACAGGAAATCTGAGTGTGGTTTAAATGCAAGCCCAAGTCTCTTCTTACAGGCTGTTTGTGTGTTAGTGTGTGGAAAACATACAGAAGCATGGTCAGTCGGTGAGTCACACTTTTCCTTTCTATTTTCTCAAAGTTTTGCATGTTTGGAGACACAAAAAAAGACGAAATATATAAAAAATGAAACTTTCATCAGTTTCTTTGGAATATAAGAAGAGGAGGCAGCTTGTTGAGAGAACTCAGCAACTTTCGTGTTTTTCTTGTAAGAGAAAGAGATGTGAAGGTGAGTTAACTATGTAGGGTTAAAGGATGCAGCGTTTTCTACTAAATCTCGTTAATACTGGAAATGGGTGGGAAAATAGAACTAATTTTCAACGTGAAGCAAAAATGGTAGGTAACTGCTGCAGCAGTGAAACCTTGCAAAGATCATGTCTGTTGTCTGTAAAAAAAGACCTCAGTTAAATAAGACAGGAAATCCTGCAATGCTTTGCACTCCTTGGTTTCATGTTATCGATGCTGAAAAGTTTTACTGATATGGTTTTTTGTGTTTAATGTTAAAATAAAGGTCAAGTTTGGATGTGAAAGTCCCATAACTAACTAACTATTTTAAAGGGGTGCTTCAAAAAAAACATTTCGTCAACTTTTAATAAGGTTCCGTAGTCAGAAAGATGGCAGACAGATGTGGAGAGCAGAAGATGGAAGGATGGAAACAGAAAGCTACAAAAAATAAATATTTAACATTGAACTATGAATACATGACCAGAGGGATGACAAAGGAGAAACAAATATCAAGGAAGATGAACCAAGAAATGTACTCCGTCAGCCAAGAAAAATCTCTGCTGTCATGAAGAGCTGCAAAACAGCTACTAAATAAATGTTGCGGCAGGATTGTTTTGTCAGCTGCTATTTCAAAGGTCGAGGAGGAACTTTTTAAATTTCAGGCTTGTTATCATCCGCATCACCTGTCCCTGTGCATTTGAAGAGAGAACTGGTCATTTTAAAGGATTTGTCTTTAAATTTTGGTTATGTTTCTCTCCAGTGTGGAGCATCCAGCTGGAGGCTACAAGAAGATCTTTGAGACAGTGGAGGAGCTGAATGAACCCATCCCTGCTAAGATCACCGGTAGGAAAACAAACACACTATTCATCTTGTTGTAGTATTTTGCCTTTCTTTCAAACTTGACTCTGTTGTATGCTCTATGGTATGCTAAAGATGCAGTTACAATGTTAGACCACCAGGCTATTGAAATGCTCCTGTCAGGGGAATCTATTGGTAAAATACGGCAGAAATGGAAAAAAATATTCATAATTATACTTTCATGAAGTGCATAATCACATTTCATCACCTTAAAATGAGCCTTGTATGTCTACAGAGGGAGCAGCTCCTCCCTCACAGGGTCTGCCATGTTTCTGCAGTGGCCTAATAAGGACAATCAAAACACTGGCTCTAAAGAGGGCCTTTCATAATTTTAAGCAAGTTAGGAAGATGAAAGAGAGATATTCAGTGGGTTGCAATCTACAGCTTTACAGCTATATACCACTAAACACTCTGGATCTTTTAGCTATTTAACAGGATGTCCCCCGCTTGGCTCATCAGCTTTTCTGTAGGAACTAGTTCATTATTTTCAGGAAATAAACTCTTTTACTGGCACAGATTCAGATGAGGAGGATGATAACCTATCACTCTCATGTCTGTTTGTGAAATGTAAAGCTACTGCTACTGTTACAACATAATCTGCAACATGATGAGGATTTTAAGCTGCATTGTTTCTGCATATTATTTATCAAACTTCATTAAATTTAGTTTGATTACTGCTGTAAAACATAGTAGTGGCACCATAGTATTTAGATGGAGTTACAAATATTGATGTTTGAAATTTCCAAAATTTGTGGCACAACAGATTCTGTGATTGTATGCCAAGCAAATTTTATACTGAGTTGTTAGTGCTCACAGACAGACCTACAAACTGACGTCTCTGTTAAATTATAGCAATCAAAAAAATCATTGCTATCTTTATATCTTATATCTGAATATTTTAGGGTCACAATTTTCACCTAACAGTGTTCTCAATATGTGACTCTTCCCTAAAACAATTAACTTCCTTTTCTAGGAGCACCTATAGTTTTTAAAGTATAAGACAAAGTATAACAAATCATTACTGTAATGTCAATAAAACTAAAATATCAGCAGTATTTGGGCACTAAATTTTAATGGGTCACCAAATTTAGTATAACAACTGCAGCCACTTAGTTTGGCTCTGTCCTGGGATTTGAAAAATTAGCTTACCAACATCTTAAAAGCTGACAAGTTATTGTTGTGTCTTTTTTGTTTACCTTCTCAAAAACTGAAATGTGAAAATGCTTTTTAAGGACAGCTGAGTTTGTTTACATGCCAGACTCTTTCTTTCTTGATTCTGAGTAGCTATCAGGACACAAATGGATACTCCAGGATATTTGAATTATCTATATCAAATGCATGTTTGCATTCTCTTTTGTCACATTATGTTATGCCCTTTCTGCTTTTAGTGGCATTTTTCACCATTTTCTATCTTTCAATTGTAAGAATGCCAAACAGCATGTGATTGTGTGTGTGTGTGCAGGTGTTATACCATCATGGCTGGGTGGAAGTCTTCTCAGAATGGGTCCAGGTCTTTTCGAGGTGGGGGATGAAGCTTTCCATCACATGTTTGATGGGCAGGCTCTCCTGCACAAGTTTGACTTGAAGGACAGTCAGGTGACATACTACAGAAAGTAAGAACACAACTCATTAACTTACAAAGCGGGAGCACATTTTATGTAAAACACATTTTCAAACACACTTGTTTTCCTTGGTGTTGTACTGAGAGTTATCTTTTCTATTTTTTAAATGTCCTTTTTACACTTTGTCTTGTTTTTTCATCTCTCTTTTTCATCTCTTTTTTTCCTTTTTCTTGTCTTCCTCTTTCTGTGAACCACTTCTGTTTTGAGAGGTTCTTGTAAAGTATTTGTTTGATTTACTTATATATGTTTTTCCAGGAATTTTTTGTGTTTTGACATTGCCATTGAGGGCATTCCCTTAGTTTTTTAGTTTTTCTATGACTTGATGCAAATCAAAATCCAGTTACAGATCTTTTTTACATTTGAAAATGTGTTGGTGCAAAGAGGTATGCAGTTCAGTGTTGCTCACAGTAAATTAATCCAAACTGGAATATTGCAAGAGAGGAGAGATAAAGAACTGAGACACAGACACACAGCAACTACAAACCACAAAAATCCTCCATTCAAGTCCCTTTGAAAAGAAGTTTTGCCTGTTGAGCAGAATCAGTAATGTGGTTACTGGTTTCCTTGGACATAATGTGTGTAATCTCTCTGCTCAGGTTTATCAGGACGGACGCGTATGTTCGTGCAATGACAGAGAACAGAGTAGTCATCACTGAGTTTGGAACAGCAGCCTACCCAGACCCCTGCAAGAACATCTTCTCCAGGTGACCACAAACCCTGACCTTTTCAACATTGCATTAAAGCAATGTAGGTTTGGACACTTAGGGAAATTTGGGGATATTTGGGGAAATGCAGTTATTCCTAAATGACAACTTCTCTGATATCTGTGCTTTCTCCATCAGTCTCCATCAGCATTCTCTCTTTTGTCACTCATCTGGGCCAACCACAGATTCCCTTTTGTTTTATCTGGTTGTCACTTCACTTCACTATTTTTGTGTTTCTAACATGTTGTGTCTGTCATTTTCATAGCTTCCTCTTAGCTAGTTATTGCTTACAGTCTGACATTTGTTTTGGACTTCTCATAAAACCCAAACCTCACCTGCATGCTGTTATGCTGTTTCTGGCTGGAGGCTAAAAACCAACGGCCTGAGGATGCAGCCCAGAAATACCCTGAACATAGCAAAAGCAAGAAGAAAAAAAGAAAATACAGGCAGAAATCAGTGTGTGCAGACATTTACATGAAAACACACTTTTTTTTTTGTAAAATCCTGCATATTATTACTTCAGCATAATTATTAGACAACATCCCACAGAGTTTTTAAAAAAATTCAAATAATGAGCTTTGACACCAGTTTTTGTCGTGTGTGTGTGTGTGTGTGTGTTTTTTTTTTTATATTATTGTGGAACAGAATAAGCAAGTTTTAAAATTACAACCGTCAACAACTGTGACAGCATTTCTTTTAACTAATACCTGACTTGGACCATAAAATTGATTAATTAATTGAAAAAAAATAGTCAGACTAATTAAAAATAAAAATAATCTTTGTTACAGCCTTAAACATCATTTACTACAACACTAAAATAAATTTTCTGACATATTACATATATGTATGTATGCATGTTTGTTTACCAATGTCTGTGGGCTTTTTGCTTTGTGTATGTGAATACTATATAAGTGTAATGTGCATATAACAACATCAAAAGCCAACTAATATCAGTATTCTGTAGCATTGTCAATAATCACACTAAACGTTTTAATGAAACACACATTTGGATTGATAAACTGACCATCAGTTTCTCTTGTTTCTGTGCAGATTCTTTACTTACTTCAGAGGCATGGAAGTGACTGACAACTGTATGGTGAACATTTATCCAATCGGTGAGGACTTCTATGCTGTCACAGAAACCAATTACATCACTAAAGTTGATCCTGATTCACTGGAGACCTTAAAGAAGGTATACATAATGCTGACTCTTTGGAGGATGACAGTATTAATGAATATTGTTAACACTGTAGTCCCTAATGCAGTTTTCTTTTAGGCATTAGAGGTTTTTTTTTTAAAGTGTTACATGTAACATTTTAAGTGGAGTAAATTACTGCCATTTCATTGTGGAGTCAAGTTTGGTTATTTGTGCTACAATAACAGGAAGTATGTTACTTGTGTTAAAATATCTTTTGGTGTGAGGGTTTTTTTTATTATTTTTTAGAAATCATGTTTTAGTTTTCTTTTTTTTAGGATTGTTTCTACAATTAATAATGGAAAAGTCATTTAAAATGCTTTATACACCTTAATTATAATCCTTCACCAGTCTGACTCTTAATGTGTTCTTTCTCTGTCTTGTGTGCATGCATTTATATTAGGTGGACCTATGTAAATATCTCTCAGTGAATGGGGTGACCGCCCACCCCCACATTGATTCAGATGGTGCAGTCTACAACATTGGTAACTGCTTTGGCAAAAACCTGAGTTTGGCTTATAACATTGTCAAGATCCCACCTCCTCAGAAAGGTGAGTTTTGTTCCAAATTGAAATAACTGAGTATTAGAGGGTTATATTTAATGGTCTTTTGTTGTTGTTTTTTATCAACTGAAGTAAGCTAAAATTTAAATAAAGGTTTATATTCTGCTTCACTTAGATTGGAACTGAAGTAACCAAGCTTGTCTTTTTTTCAACAAATATTGAACTTAGTCATATGTACTATCACATTTTCTTGAAATTTATGCAAATACACACTGATACTTGTTGGTTGTATGATGTGCGTGTCAGGGCTTACAGAACAAAGTTGGACCCAAAATGCAGATCAGTGAGCAAAAGTGTTTTATTCACAAAAATGAGTGCAAGATATAAACAATGACAACAAGCAGGGAGGGAAAGGCTGAGTTCCAGGGCAGGTGAGGAATCTGGGTGACAGGAAGGTAGGAGAAGAATCTGGGTGAGGCAGAGCTAGGGGCAGGCAGGTGGCAGGGCTGAGGATGGCTGAGGAGGAAAAGAGACCGAAATATCAAGACAGACAGGAATGAAGAAACTGAGAAAAAGTGAAAGAAAAATTAACTTTGTTGCCTTGACTTGGCACAAAAAAACAACAACACAAACATCAGACTTTGTGTATTGTAAGTTTTAATATGGATAATTTTACTTCCACACCGTCTGTGTTTTCAGATAAGTTGGATCCCCTAGAAAAATCCCAGATCGTGGTTCAGCTACCCAGCAGTGAGAGGTTAAAGCCCTCCTACATACACAGGTTCCCATTAATTTTTCTATGTACATAATAACAAGAAATCGACAGCATCTCTACTTTGCATCTGTATCACCCTTAGAAGTTGTTATTGTGCCTAACGTATCCACATCCATCTTTCTCTACTTGTGTGTCTGTAGTTTCGGTATGACAGACAACTATTTTGTGTTTGTGGAGCAGCCAGTGAAGATCAACCTGTTTAAATTCCTGTCAGCTTGGAGCTTCAGAGGAGCCACATACATGGACTGCTTTGAATCCAACGACAGTATGGGGGTAAGCAGAGGGATGGCCAGGACTGTAATGATCACGCTTGTTAGTGCCATGGTAGGATTACAGATCCAGGGGCCTCTGGATCAGGACCTCTATTTTAACATGACTAAAAATCATTTCTTATTGGATAGTCAATCAAATAAAGCAACAAAAGTTGCAAAAGAACTACAAAAGCACACAAAGTGACCACAAAGAAACAAAAAACAACAAAAGAGACATAATATGATTTCGAAATGACACAAAACAACCACAAAAAGACAAAAAACAACCACAGAGAGACTCAAAATAACCACAAAGAGATGCAAAACAATCACATAAATCACAAAACAGCCAGAAAGAGACACAAAACAACCACAGAGAGACACGAAACGATCACACAGAGAGACTCAAAATAACGTCAAAGAGACTTCAAAAAAAGAGGATGGCCACCATATGAAAACAAAATCAAAACAAAGAGACATAAAGTGACAATAGAGATTAATGTGGCATTTAATTATGACACTCAATAAATACATTGTAAAATTTCATAATGTATGGTTTACTATTGCCAAGAAAGTCTTCTTACTTGATACATAATACATTTTTACTAAATTTACACACATGCAGCCTTTTGCTGAGGAGGTTTCCCAATGTGCCCTTAAAACCCCAATCTCTATTATAAAAGTCTTTAAACCTGCCCCTTAGAGAAGGAAGGGGAGTGTGAAAGATGTAACTACCTGTGCATTTTTCTGTGTATATGTATGATGTGTATATGTGTGTTGCAGACATGGTTCCACCTGGCCACTAAGCACTCAGCGGGTTATATGAGCAGCCACAGGTTCAGAACATCCGCTTTTAATATCTTTCACCACATCAACACCTATGAGGATCAGGGCTTTATCGTTGTCGACCTCTGCGCATGGAAAGGGTGGGTGTGACCCTTTGTGTCTGTGTGAGTGTCTTGTGATGACTTTAATCATCTTATGATCTCTCTCTCTCTCTCTGTTTTTCTACAGTCATGACTTTGTTTATAATTACCTGTATCTGGCTAACCTTAAGGAGGAGTGGGAGGAAGTGAAAAAAGCAGCAATGAGAGCTCCTCAGCCTGAGGTCAGACGATATGTACTGCCACTTGATATACACAAGGTGAGTCAAAACACATACCAAACATACACACACACTGGAAGTTAGTAATGTCATTACTAATGCATTTACTGGTTGTATAGCGATTTTCTATCTTTATGTCTTTTAAAACTCACAACTGCCTACATACCTTTATGTAAAATCCACTAAGAACCAACTGATTGTAATGGCGCTGGGACCGTACCAAAAGTTGTTTTTGTTTTATTTTTACCTGAAGCTTCTGTTGAGGTTTTTGAATGATTCTTCGAATGTCTCTCTTTAAATTATATGACCTCACCAGCCTAAAACCAACACATTTTTGCCTTTCTTAAAGGAGTTTGACTTTGACATGAATTGTGTTTATATACTGCAAACAGCCAGAATATGGTAGCCATAAGCTAGCCAGAAACGGCACCAAGGGTGTGTGTGTATTTGTTTTGAGTTCAGCCTCTGACTGAACTCAGCACTCATAAAACTTGGTCTTTCAGTTTGTTTGCTTTTTTAACTTTCTTTTTCTTTTTTCCTTCTGCACGATCATGGAGTAAACTTCATTTAGCCTCCAGTGGTTTACTTTTATTCACTAAACACATTTGTTTCACAATCCTGTAAAAAATACCTCTCACACTAGATTGTAGTTTGTGAATTTATCTATGTAATGTAGCATTGTATGTGCTTGTGTATGTTTTCAGGAAGAGCAGGGAACGAATCTGATATCTCTGTCCTACACTACAGCGACTGCAGTTCTTCACAGCGATGGTACCATCTGGTTGGAACCAGAAATCCTCTTTTCGGCACCAAGACAGGGTAACACACACAGACAAACACAGAAAATTAAATGTACAGTTACTGCATTGATAACATGATGCATATATTTTATAGGAGTCTATGTGCTCAAAAAATATCTCATTTGTTGTCTCTCCTGTCTCTCTCAGCCTTTGAGTTTCCACAGATCAACTACTCTCAGTGTCGTGGGAAGAAATATTCCTTCACTTATGGCCTGGGACTGAACCACTTTATCCCTGACAGGGTTCAAAAGCTTTTCTCCTCAGAGATAAAACAAAAATCAAGAAAGTGTCTGGTGTTACTGATGTGGATGGTGTTATTAAATGTTGACTGTCCGTTGTTTACTGTTGTCTTGGTAAAGATTGTCAAGCTGAACGTACAGACCAAAGAGACCTTGGTGTGGCAGGAGGAAGAATGTTACCCATCAGAGCCTTTGTTTGTACCAACACCTGGAGCTACAGAGGAGGACGATGGTAGGACAAACACATGATTACTATCTCATGCACACAAAACTAAATGTGAAACATAGCACATTATGATCATATGAATACTCTGAACCTGTGTTCAATGTAGTTGGGCCCTTAAATATGTGGATAATTACAAAAGACAAGAGACTAAGCTACTACACTCAAATATCACGAGGGCTTTCTCAAATTCAAGAATTTGCTACTTTTTCCTTAACTTTTAAAAAATTTTGTTTTGTCTTTTTTTAAAGGAATACTTGTACTTTTAATACACATTTTATAATTACAGTGTTGAGTGTTTTCCTTAAATGCCTTTACTTGTAACAAAGTATTTTTACAGTGTGGTGGAAACACACATTTCCACACCCCTTTGTCTTGGTGTTGCAGGTGTGCTGCTGAGTATTGTGGTGAAGCCGGGTGTAGAGCGACCGGGCTCTCTGCTGGTGCTGGATGCCAGGAAACTCACAGAGCTGGCCAGGGCAGAAGTCAACACCATCATCCCTGTGACCCTCCACGGCATGTACAAAGCATGAACCTGACATTTCACCAAACCCGAACAAGTTGTTATAAAATAAATCGCTTTCTTCCAGAAAGGAGTCCATTTAAGTTAGAGATGGTCTCAAAATAGTTGTTTTCTTGTCAAGCTTCAGCTTAAGTCTGAAAACTTGAGATTTCTCTGATCCAGATTTGAACCCATCATGTCACTAACAGTGAAGTTATATTCACCAAATGTCACTTAAATCAAAATCACTTTAAGTGGTAGAAACTGATCTATGTATAATGTCCTGGTTTCTTGTGGAGGCTAAAACATGATATATGCATAGCTTCTAATTTTTGTCAATGAGTAGATTGTTTACCATGCAGTCATTTTTATTAGCAAAGCATCATTTTTTTATATTTAAAGTTTAAATTCAAGCATGATTTTATTTTCCCATCTAGATATATTATAAAAGATGGTACATTTATTATGTGGCCAAATATCATGTTGCTGAAGTTACTTTTATTTCTCCTGGGTTCAAGCCTGCTGCCTTGCAAGCTCACAGTAAGCAATGTCTATTTGTCTACATTAACTGTCTATTTGATTTCATAATTGTAACAGCACTTGTGTATTTGAGAATTATGCTACAATTAAAAACAGATTTTTTTCAACAAATAATTTAAAGGTATTTCTGTTTCTTCTACACAAATGTAAAACAAAAACATTACAATAATCCTGCTCCATCTTTTTATTTCTAAACTGCTTCTCCTAAAGGTGCAACTGACAATGTACAAGGTACCTCACATAAACCCTACTAAAAAAATCTGAATTATCCCTTTAAGCGATAATTTTTTCTTTCCTGGTTTAAGAATTTCATTTTAAAGAATATAAACCCTATTAAAAAAATCTGAATTATCCCTTTAAGCGATATTTTTTTCTTTCCTGGTTTAAGAATTTCATTTTAAAGAATATTTAATTTATTCTGTACTTACTGTGCCATTAAAAGTTGATGTTTTTAAATTGTTTTCAAAGTAAAATTTGGTGCTAGCTTCATCCAAACAGTGCTAACAGTACTCTGCTACTACTGAGACACATTAGTGAAAACAACCAAAGTTATTAACAATTTTTAATGTTCTTTTATACAAAACAAATACAAATTACAATTAATTTACATTCGTAATTAGTGAACATGATGTCCTACAATTTTTCCTTTTGATGAAAGTATATAATGCTAAAAATAATTTCAGGCAACATGTTAAGCTCAAGCTTCTTTTTTGTCACATGATAACATGTAAAAATAATAACAATAAAAACAATAATTCCAATAGGATCTTTTGTAAACTGGGCTAAGGAAAGAACAGACCACTGGACAACTATGTCATTTGCAGATGAAGAAAGACTTTCATACAGCACTTAGCACCTTAATTCGTCACCAGAAGAAATTTCTCAGCGATTAATTAATAAGAATCTTTTACCTGGGTTGTAGTATGGCATGCTGGTCAAGGTGCAGCCTACCTTTGTGTACTTGAGATATGATGTGAAAGTGAGAATGAAGACTGCAGAGGCACTTCTTTAGGATTTTAAAGTTTTAAAGTGTCAAATTTCTATTAACTGAAACTGTGAGAATTACTCTACCTACACATAAAGCACACGTGGTTATCCTTGTGGTGCCTATATGGCACTGCATCAACTGTAAAAGCAGTTAAAGTAAAAATTCAGTTAAAATTGTGTGTAAACTTTTGTTTATATTCCAGAGGTTATGATTAGCTGTGAGTGTGTCTGTGTTCTGAATATTCCTACAAAATAGAAGACTGATTACTAGTGTGGACGTTCATTTCCATCATGCATTCACAGAAGTATCATCCCAGGGTTGAAGTGTTACGGAGGCATTTATGCCATCAGATTAAAAACAAAACAAAACAAAAGAAAAGTGTAACTGTGGGTAATTGTCAGTTTCTTGAGATAAAAAGAGGCACCAGTGGAACTGGGGTTGCAATAGGGGAATGAAAGTGTAGAAAATGTAGCACCAGTCGTTACTCAATGCCCATCATTTGCTGTGAACTACTCCAAATCTGAGAGTAAATGCATTATTCAAATGCGAATATGAGATAAAGAGAATTGGCAATTAATTCATATCTTCTTTGATATTCTGTTTACTCTGTTTTTATTATTATTATTATTTTTATTATTATTATTTTTATTATTTAATTGCAGAGAAGGAAACAGAAACTAATTTAGATGTCCAGAGAAAGTAAGAAGACTAAAGACAGACGCCTTCTATAGACGCAGAAGTGTTGACCGCAGTTTCTCTGTGGAGAGCTGATACCGCTGCTGTTTAATAATGTCCAAGCAGTCTCTAAGAACCTGCGGAAAGAAAAAGAGAGACAGAAATGGTTCAATTGATCTGACAAGTGAAAGCTTTTCAGTGTCCTTGAGCCATTTAGTAACAGCTTGAACAAAATGCTCCTAATTTACCCTCCTGGTGTCCTGAGGCAGAATGACTCCATCATCCCAGAGCCTGCCGCTGGAGAAGAAGGCTGAGCTCTCTTCCTTTAACCTCCTGTTCAGGTCATCCTCCTGCATCTTCTTCTCTTCCTCCAGCTCACTGTCAGAGAGGAGCAAGGAGCCACAGTGACCTGGAGCAGTCACTGCCACTCTGGCATTGGGCCACAGGAACAGGAAATTAGGGTCAAAAGCTCGCCCGCACTGGAGAGAATGAGAACAAAGGTTTACATTAGTGCAGAACTACCCTGTACAGTGATTTATAGGTTTTTAAATGAGTGAGTCCTGAGGGCCCACAGATGATCGTTTTAGTGGGTTCCAAGAAAACAGAGTTGGTGATCAATAAAATCCATCCTTTTTGACAGATTCAAGTATTTCACTGATGTTTGATGTTATGTAGTTAGAGTTCTTGTTATATTCATGTATGTTGAAAAAAAAGGTCTAAAAAAACAAAAAATAAATCTAAGAAATTTACAACACAAAGAAAGTCTTTGGCCAAATCATCAGTAGGAGACCCCTTAGTCAGCTTAAACATTCTAAATTAGGGGAACTCTGAATATATTTATAAAAGCTGGACTACATGCTTAAAAAGATCGATGAGATGACATATACTCATGGTCAACTGATGAGAGAAGCTGAAATCTAATAACAATAACCAATGCAAAACATTTATAGCAGATTTCATTCTAGCTAGATAAAACTAAAACAAATTTTAAGCTTGCCAAGTCTCTTACCATAGTGTAGCTATCAGCGCCATAGCAACCGCCAATCACCACAGTGATTTTGGGGACGGAGGCACACGCTACTGCTGACATCATTGAACCCTGAGCTTTCAAACGGTTAGTGTTCAATTCTGCCTAGAAGAAAGAGAAAAAAACACACAGAAAATACAAATATCAAGCTGTGCAACCAACAGTCCCATCACATCTAATCTGCCCCCTCTACTGGATAGTTCAAAGCATAGCTCAAAGCCCATCTCTGTTTTTTAGCTTTTGAGCACACTTATACTGCTAGTTTATAGCTCTATATTACTTGTTGACTTTATCTACGCATGGGCAAATGCAAAATTAAAAATATAAATTTGACTTGATTAAAAAGATTTAAATGAAAAGTCACTTTGCTTGACACTGAGCCAGGTTATTTTTCTGCATCCTGTATTTCAAACAGACTTTTCATAGGTATTACCTCAGCTAATCTCTCTTTTGCGTCCCAAAATCTTTACCAAATTGACCATTAAAAAACAAATTACTACTTGAAGTAATACCATGCTTCTTTTATATATTTTGAAATATCTGAATCTAAGACTGTGTGTGTTTTGATAAATACCTGTGTAGGGGATAGTGTTAGAGCTGCTGAGGGTGCTGTGTTCTGGAGGAAGAGGAGGGGGATGTCCCTCTGGTCACACAACTGGACAAAATGGCTGCCTTTCAGCGCGGCCTCATATAGCAGCTCTCCATTATTGGCTATGATTCCCACCAAATGGCTGACCATAATCACAGAAAAAACAACAACAACAACAAAAAAGCACGTCATCAGCGTCAAAGATTGAGGATGAGAAAAAAACCTCACTCACACTCTGACCATGCACACTGTCAAATAATTAGCCATCCATGTTTATGGGTTAACAGCTCTGCTGATGTGCCACATTTGTTGCATTATATAAACCAGTATAAACCTATTACAGGCCACTAGCTAAAGTGGCTTGAACATTTTAGATGCTGGCATTACCAATAAAGTTCAGTGCATTATTATCTAACATGACAGTGGTTACATTCCTACCAAACTTATTTACTGTGTTTAAAAAAAAACAACAGCTGACCAAAGTGCAGCACAAAAAGAAAAAGCCAACAATAAACACAAGGATCTATTTAACACAAGTGACTATAACATTACAAAAGCAAAAAGATAGTTAGAAACAAAGGATATTTATTCTGTATTATAAAGCTCAATATGTTAAGTGACACAGAGCTGAAAATGTGCAACAAAATTTACTAAATGGAATCAGTCATGAATAAAATCCAAACACAAGTTTGATCCAACAAATCAAAAGTATTTAGCATTCAGAAGTACAGATGCTAATCTCTTAGGGATCACTGAGTTTGAAAGCATAAAGCAGAAATTTGAAAAAAAAAGTCTCAACATAAGTAAGACTAGTGAAAAAAATTATTTCAAGACCCGAAAAATACAAAAAACAACTACACATCCTGTTAGTTGTATTTTGTCAACAAGAGATTGTTTTGAATCTATTGGCCAGATTTGAGAGCCCAGTGTGAATTCACACCAAAATTTTATTTTGTTTATCCTGAAAATTGGCGCATATTTTTTGCCTTCACAATAGTCAAAATTTTAATGATTAAATTTTCTAGTTCCTATAGTCATAAATTTAACATGATTAATTAAAGACTTGAACTCGCAGTTTGTTGGATGAAAGCTCATGTTGCTCCTGCACTTGTCATCTAAATCCTAACTTTATGAGGCTCTTTTACCCATGTATCTTTGCAAAGCCAGTGATGAGTGTGGTTCCATATCGAGCTTTGAACTCCTGGAAACGGCTCCCATCTGTCAGCCGACTGACTACCTGGACAAAAACAACCAACAGTATGTATTTAATTTTGGATCAATATGGCAGCCATCAAATAGACTTCCTAAAGCCAACCTTATCATTATTTTACAAGAAGTCTAAAAATGACTCTTTTCTGTTTTGTTTTATTTTTTTTTGCTCCATTTTTTGGTTATGAATGCTCTTATTTATTTTTGTTTGTTTGCAACAAATGTCATTAAACCACTGTGCTCAACTTTAAGTGTTCACTCTCTAATTATTAAGTTTGTCTTTAGATGGCACCCTTTTCCTTAGCTGTTAAGCTAGAAGGAATATATTTGCTCCTCATTCTAATGACTCTGGTCTACACAGTGAATATCTTTGTGTACTTTTATCCCTGTATACTGTACCATTTTAACATCCAGACTATAGTTATAATTTCTGGGAGCAAGCCCCAGAAGCTCCTCTGAGTGATACAGCGGCTCCTCCTTTGCTTTCCTCTTCTTTGACTCCTCCTCATCCTCCTCCTGTTCCTCAGGCAGTTCGAAGTTAAGGGTGGATATGATGTTTCGGGTGTACTCATATGCCTCCTTCTCTTCCCAGGCGAAATGGTCCACACAGCCACTCACCCTGAAACCAAAAGATAAACAGACTTGACAGAGTTGCTGATGCGAACTTACTGTTCACTTGGTCAGATGTTTAATTCTTTAATAACTGTATATTTTAGGATGGGTTAAATTAATGGACCTACTCAGCATGAAGCCTGGCTCCTCCAAGATCTTCCGGTGTGACTTCCTCCCCTGTGGCAGCCTTGACAAGCGGTGGTCCTCCAAGGAATATGGTTCCTATCTTGTGCACCATTACTGTCTCCTCTGCCATAGTGGGGACGTAAGCTCCACCAGCTGTGCAGGACCCACATACCACAGACACCTTGATAAACACAAAGTTGTAAATAACATTTGACTGCTAAACCTCCAAAACATGCATGCTTTTCTACCTTCTTCAGCCTATAGATTTTGATCACTTAATTAAAGATTAAATTTGTCTCTTTGGTTCAGACCGTTAATCCTAAATATCACTCTGGTGTTTTGAAGTATCTGGAGGAGGACATTAGTGCAAACAATTTGGACTTTGGTGGGATGGCAACTGGGCTCTCAAACATGATAACATGCCTGCCCAGAGCACATTGCAAACATGCAAGCTTCTGGAACCAAACAACACAGTCATAGCTCTCCATCGCCCCTGATTGCCAGGTTTGGCTCCCTGTGACCTTCTGTTCTCCAAAATGAAGTTAAAGCTGAATGGTTCCCATTTTGACCCTCAGGGACCAGGACTCTCTCTTCCCTGATATACCTACAGCGTGGGACTTTCACTGCACTTTCAAGTGCTAGGAGCAGGGTTTCCTTTGGACATATTGTGTAAATGTTTAATCATTAGGCAACATATATTATTAGTAAAAAATAATTGTTCTTTCTGCATTTTGTTTTACTTGATACCACAAGTAATAGCATGTCCGAGGTGACATCTTAATAATGCAGTTACAGCAAATTAATTATTCACAGCCTATTTTATTTTTATCCTGCTCCATTCAAGCAAGCCTGTACTACTTTATATTTCTTTACCTGTGGTATCTTCATGGCAGACAGGATGGCTTCATTATAGAATGTCCTTCCTCCCTGGTTTTTATCAGGAAAGATCTCGGACTGAATAATTACACACACAGACACACACAAATAGAATTTGAGATTAAAACAGCAGACAGTGTTAATCAGCTAACATTTAAATGAAAAGGCACTAATCTTTATGTGTGTGTTAACCTGCAGTGGTAGAAAAGCTCCTCCGGAGTCAACCAAGTAAATGCAAGGCAGGCGGTTTTGAATCGCCACTTCCTGTGCACGTAGTTGCTTCTTCACTGTGATTGGATATGCTGTGCCGCCTTTCACTGTGGCATCATTGGCAATAAATACACACCAAAGGCCATTGATCCTGCCAATCCCTGGAAGGATTTATTTACAAACCAACACAGCACACAGGGATGGGCAAAAGTTAATGCCACGCATGTGTAACAAACGTAAATTGTTATAAAGTGCTAAATAATAGTGAACTGTCTCAAAAGAAGAGTTTAAGTAGACTTAATATGAGGCACTAAGCTGTTATCAGACAAGCTAATTTGTACAGTCTATAGTTAGTACCAAATATACAGGACTGCAGCAAGTGGTTTCTGACCAGTCAGGCAGCCAGCTGAAGGGATGTCGCCATATGGTAGACCCAGACCAGCCAATGGTGACAGCTCCAGGAAGTCGTCATCATCCAGGAGGAGATGCAGGCGATCTCTGACCAGCAGCTTCTTGTTTCTCTGAGTGTGTCTGGTGATGGCATTTTCCCCTCCCCCTTTTCTTACCTTTTCACTCAACTCCACATACCTTATGGAGAGAGAGAGAAGGAGAGAGAGAGAGAGTTAGTGAATATCTTGCAATTTAAAAAAATATATTTAAATAACTGACCGCAGCAGAACGTACTGTTTATGGCAGGCTTTGCTGTTTCTCAGGTTGGCCTCATACACATGTTGATGGATGGGCTGCAGAGGCTGATCCAGCACTGGGAAGGCACTGTGCAAACCTCGCCTCTTCCCAGCTGTAGAGCCAACACAGCGGACTGACCACTGCCAATTTTGCTCAGCCTGCCTGTTGCACAAGGCTCACACAGTAAGTTAACTAATATAAATGGTCAACTACATAATAGATGTACAGTAAGACAAAGTGTGCAAGTAAAACAAAGTTCATGGCCTGTTTATAATATGCTAGCATGATAAAAAAAGGTGCGAAAATTATTGATGAAAACATGAACAGCAAAATAACCAAACCTGTCTTAAGTACAGCATCAGCTTCAATGCTTTATGCAGAAAATTACTGCAATTGATTACATTACTTAAACTCTTGTTGCTCCACAGACTATTGGCTAAATGTAGTCATCAATATTGCATTTGATCACCTGTGATGTCTGTCTTCCTTCATGTTTCTCAATGTCCATGATGACGACTGGGTTACAAAGGCTGGGCACACTCTTCCTCTGCTACACACTCTCCTTTTATGGACACAGAGAGAAGCAATCAACACAAAATAAAAGGTAAAGATTTAATCCTGAAGCAAGTACAGTAGCTGAAAAATAACTGCAGAATTAGAGTACATATTCTTAACACTGCTGACCCCTTGCGACTCCCTTTGGAGACCCCTGAAAGTGGCACTGATTTTAATGACAGCAGCAACTATCTAGCTATAATCAAAAGCGTGTAAATCTCAAGGGTAGCTGAATAAACCTTAAACTTTAATAAAAATCATTAATCGTTTTGTCTCACGAAGTCACTTCTATCAACATTCTAACATAGAATAACGTGACATCCTAATGTCAAAGCAACATGATTGCTAACGTTATATTTCTAGGTAAAATTGTCAACCAGAACAACGTAGACACATATTAACAGTATTAAAGCATAAACCACGTTTGACTTTGTGCAAACCTTTAGCTAGCTTTTATGTTCACAACAAGAAATGTATGTCAAAGGTCGTGAAGACAACAAAGTAATATTCAGGTTAAAAATAGATACACCAGTAATGGATAGAAAAGATATAACGACTTTTACCTTGCCATGCAGGGATACATGTCTGGCTGTGTGCACTATGACACTCATAAGCAGTTAACCTTTGCAACTTTATCAGGTAAAAATTACCCCTAAGCACAAATCGCTATTTCTTCCTCTGGAATAAAATTCTTCTTCCCGTGACTGATAGTTCGTTCGCAGTTTACTAGCTGTAAAAAACACATTACCGCCACCTATAGGATTGGAAGGATAAGTTTATAATAATAATAATAATAATAATAATAAGAAGAAGAAGAAGAAGAAGAAGAAGAAGAAGAAGAAGAAGAAGAAGAAGAAGAA
>JAPZDV010000021.1:5377326-5393041 GCA_029814665.1 Acanthurus lineatus
AATAATAATAATAATAATAAGAAGAAGAAGAAGAAGAAGAAGAAGAAGAAGAAGAAGAAGAAGAAGAAGAAGAAGAATTTTATTGCACATTTCTTACAAAGTGCTTTGCAAGATATACAAAGAAAAAACAGATATAAAAACAAGATAGTTAGATTAAAACAGGAGCAGTAACAAACGTTTTCAAAAGCTTGTACAAAAAGCAATGTTTTAAGGACAGATTTAAAAGCATAAAGAGACTTAGGTCAGCAGGAAAAGAGTTCCAAAGTGTGGAAGCTCAAATAGGAGTGAAAGAACAAAAAGTGTTCTGTAGAATACTTGATAAAATAACTTGATATTTTCACTTAAGTTGCTCTTTACTTGTATATCCCACTACAATTAAAGACAAAATAGTGTAGCTCTAAACTTTATTAATTTTTGCATACAAAACAATACATTAAGAGCTCTATTTGATGTTATATGATGTTTTGTTGTAGAATCAAATCCCCTGCATTATCCAAAATTCTAGCTAAAATGACTAGGTTATTTGATTACAATTAATTATGATACCAAATAAAAAAAAAAAAAGTCAACTATTGTGATAATTCATTAAACATTCCATTAATTTTTCAAGCAAGAAAAGGTGAAACATTTCATCAATTTGTACTGTATTTAGCTGTTGGATAGCCCAACAAGTCATGATTTATTGGAGAAATTACAAATTACTTGATGTTTGATCAATTTTTTTAAATTATTCTTGTTAGATAGAGAGAACAACCTAAGCTTTTAGATAACTTGTTATAAATATTGTTGTATATCTCGGAGATAAAATCCCAAGGACCACATTATAAATGACAGAGTAATAAAATACAACAGACCATTGACAAATACTTCACTCCTATAATTAGGCTTATCATTTTTATTTTTCTGTCTTTAGACTTGACATTGAATTTGTAGCCCACTTTAAATTTCTTTTCATTAATGAATTGAAAAAAATAAATAATTTTTTGATAGGATTTTTGAAGACAGAGCAATTGGGCTAACCCAGTATTGCCAGAAGAAATTTAAATGAATTAAACCTAATGAAAATTTTGAAAAATTGTTTTAAGATTAATTTTCTTCTGTGGCAATTGCAAATTATATTCCAGCTATTTTTAATTTTTTTAATTCAATAATATTTTAATGAATGAAGAATAAGATAAATGTTATATGCAATTGGTCTCATTTTTAATAAAATTGATTTGCTCTGTGCTTTGCCTTTGCTGCTTTATTCAAATAAAAAACTTTTTGTTGCACTTTTGTTTTTTTAAGGTTTGGTCTGTGTATGTGCCTAAAATGCATTTAAAACACGCACACACATACACACAAAATTTTCATTTATATATTTATTTATTTATTTATTATTTTTCTTATATCTAGTCATTCTCAAGTCTAAAACCACTTGAAAGATCACCAATAAGAACAATGTTTCCAGGGCCAGTACGGTGCAGGGCCCCTAATTTGGGCGGCCCTGCTGATTCAGGCGGATAGACAGCAGCAGCAGCAGGAGGAGGAGGAGGAGTGTGTGTTTGTGGGCATACAGTCAGTCAGAAGGAGCGGAGTCCCAGCGGCAGATTAGGAGAGTCAGAGCGGGGAAAACTGCGTCCAGTACGGGAGAAGTCAAAAGGGGGAATCCACAATGAGTTGGGGAACGGAGCTCTGGGTATGTTTAAACTCTTTGAACTGTGTTTGTAAACAGGTGTTTGGCCTATTTTCTTTTTGTTTTGACGCGGACAACAGACCGACTTGTGGGAAATCGAGTGGAAGAAAGGTGCAGTTACCTTTTAGCTTTGTGTGAAAAGGCGAGCGGCTAACGTGAGCGCTAGCTGGCCGGCTGTGCTGTTAGCCGGCGAGCTAAAGCTAAAGCTAATCCGCGGTGCACCTTAACGGCTGTGACAGCGGCGGAACAATAGGCAAGTCTGCAGACACACGGACACGACAGCCGGGGCGGGGGTCACGCTGCAGTCCTGCCAGATTACTCTTCACCTTCAATAATAAACGTACTGTTAAAATGTTTTTTGTTGCTTGACTGGCAAGTTACAAGTTGCATCTTTACGTTTTTTTGTGTGTCACACCCTGTTTGAAAGAGAAGCTGGCCGGGATTCCCAGTAACGTTGGTGGGGTGAAGAAACGGTGTGATCTGGACAGAGACCACCACCATACTGATCATGCTGCTACAAATTACCCTCAACTTCCCAGCCGTTTGTTTCACTTACTGCTTGGCATCGCATGCCTCTTTGTTTCCAGTTATCCAGTCTTTTGTTTTACTTCCATGAGATTAGAAGGGACACATGCTCATAATGACTGAATTAGTCGGGATAATAAACCTCACGTTGTTCCTGTCTTTCAAGCTGTTACTTACTGACCAGTAAAACAGAGATCAGTGATATTAAATTTTATTACTTCAGTCACTTACATAAGCTGCTGCTGCTCTTTGTCAAGTACACTAGATATCAGAGTGAGTGAATATTTCCTTTCACATCAGCCACGTCTCTGATTATTATGATAACATTAGTTATAATGTGGTAAAATTGTTGTAGCATTTTTTAATTTATTGAATATATTTCTCTGAATAAGAATCATAGCTGACCGTCTGGTGATCTCCAGCCTGTATGTTTTTTTTGGGGTGTTGGCCATTGCAAGCTGTGGTAACCAGAGCGGCAACCAGCAGCATCCCCTGTGTGTGTATGTATGTGTATGTGTATGTGTGTGTGTGTGAGTGAGTGTGAGTGTGAGTGTATGTGTGCTTGTGCGTGTGCTTGGATGCATGTGTGTGTATGGAAAGGAGGGAATACTTCACCTCCTTGAGATGTTACTCCTCCAGCTGACCTCAGTGGTTATTATCTGCAGTGCAATATAAGCTAATTTTTTTGCTTGCTCTGCCCCCAAATGTAAGAGAAACATACTGCTAAGGACAAAGATATAACCGTCTGCCTATCTGTGATTCAAAGGGATTGGGAAACAGTGCACGCATTAACATGGATTTGATTCATCAAGATATCTGTGTTTTTTTTGGATCTCCCATTCATGTTATCCATTCAGCTTTTCTTTCCTTTTTTTCCCCTAGCGAGTAACAAGTACAGGATATAATCAGCTGTGTCAGTTTGTGTTCCCAGATAAACAGATGGAGGGACTGGCTAGTGCACATGGGTCTAAAACTAACTGAAATTTCAATTTTACTGGTTAAGATTTTTGAACATGTTGCTAAAGGTGAGACTTTGGTCAGTTCATATCTATATATATAAAAAAAATAGAAAATACTTTGGGTTACTACACATTGGAGCTGTTTGATTAGTTGTGTGAATCTGAGAAAATTAATCAAACTGGTCCTGAGTAAGGCTGCAGCTTCTATTTTTTTTATTATCAAATGATCCATCTGATTCTCATTTTTTAGTGATCAATAGATTGCTTACATAAAAATCAGTAAATGCCATCGCAAGGGATTCATATTTTATCGATCATGAACAAGTCATTTCAACACAAGTCGTCAGTATTGTAAAGAGTCCAACCAAAACAAATCCAAAGAGCATATCAGTAATGGGAAATGACAAAGTAAAATTTGAAGTGGCAGGATATTTCTTTACTTGCTCATTGGACCAGATTCATTCATCTCTGCATCATCTTTTCATCAGTATTGGAGCAAAGCTAAGCACACTATGATCTGTAGAGTGGACATGCAGGCTGATGGGCCATCATAATCCCATAATCCTTATAGTCCACTGATGAGATTAATATGTTGGCAGTCTGATGTCAGATTACTCATGATTGGCTGTCTGATGTCAGATTACGGATTACGTCTACAAGATAGGATGTCGAACAGTTGATTGGCCGCTGTGGTTACAGATGACTGACTGTCTAATCTCAGACAATATACATTATTGTCCATCTAATTTTACATGGTGTTTGGCTGTGTGAATGCAAATGAAAACCCACAAACAAAAGCAAATACTCTATCTTATTTGAATAAACATAATTCTCTGTTGAGGGGCAGGGTTTTTCTTTCTCCTTTTCAATCTTTTTGATCATCATGTGACCCATCAGATATTTCTTGCTGATGCCCCCCCCACGTGTAAACCAATGAACTAATCATTGAATATAAATTTTTAATCTCAAAATTTCATCAATAGGCATATTTAAATGGCATTATATTTATCAAAAGCAACTTGCACTCGAGTTTGCATCAGTATGTTCAATGAAGCTTGGCGCCTTTGCTTTTGCCCTGCGGTTTGGCCTCAGCCCAGGTCTTTGAGACGCTAAAAAAGCAAGCGAGGAACATCCTATTACTGCGCTGGCTTCCTGCCCTGCGAGACACACACATAAGGTAGGAAGTGTTTGTCTGAATTAAAGCTCTGTGTGGGTTGTGTGTGCGCTCAGTGCCAGGATGCTGCCATGCTGTGCCCTGGTCTGTCTGCTCGAGGTGAGCGGGAGGCCAGCGGAGTGAAGCAGCCAAGTCCAAATGAAGGACAAGAGGCTGACAGGCAGTCGTCTCTTGTGATCGCCCAAACTGAAAGACAAGGATAAGGGGATAAAAGATGCAAAGGTAGAGGAAAGAGGACAGACTCTAAACGGCTGGCTAGACTCTTGATTTTTCTTTGAAGTCTCTCATCTCTTAAATGAATGGGAGACTTTAGACCAATTGTGAAAGCTCAAATTCAGAGCAATGAGCAGGTTTTACCCACATGTGGGGATGCTTCAGTCAGGATTTTTTTGGTCGATAGCTGCTCTCTAGAGGCAGTATCGAAAGATGCTTTTGTAACACAGAATTTTGGGAAAAGTCTGGGTCTCTGTCTTTGTGCTCTGATGCCGCCTCCCTTATCGCTGCTTGTACTTTTATCTCTGTTAGAATTTTTGGAATATTACACTGATGTAAAGTGTCTGTAACTACAAATTCAAAATACTCTAACCTACAAACTAGTTTAAAGTACTTTAGTACATTCATTTTGCCGTGAATTTGCGTTGTTGGATTAAAATACAGTTCACTGTTTTAACTCTTTATATTCTCTTAACTCTCAGCTAACAGCTAACCAGCTCTCTTTTTGGCAATTTCGATGTGAGCTTGAAGTGCCCGATTGGGTTAACCAGCACAACACGTGTTGGTCCGTCCAGCCACCATTTATGACTGAAGGCATTAATGGACATCCACTGTGGGAATATTTCAGGTTCTTTTGAACTTTCTTTGGCTGAGAAGCCAGTCAGGGATAAAATTAACTATAGCAATGGCACAAAAAAAGACATGCTCTGCTATAGTCAACACTTGTTTTTTTATTTGCTAAGAGATCATTGTACATACATACATACATTCAAAAATCCCTTTTGTCCTGGAGGTACCCTGTGAGAGACTTTCATTTATCTCAGATATATTTTGTACCATTCTTGGCCAGAACAAAAGGATGCAATAAATCTTGTCCTCTGTTACGCTATGGCATTTAAGTGGTGTGTAGAATAATTGTCTCACATGTTTTGTTTCACCTAATTACCGCATCTGATCTGCCTTTTGTTATCAATTGTTTGATAAAAATGGTAGTTTGCAGTTCTATATAATTGACGGTATGAGTGGGTTAGTAGAAGTAACATGGTAATGGTGACAACCATGGAGGGTTAACCAGGTAATAAGAGATAGAGCAAGGTTGGCAGATATTAAGTGTCTGAAATTATCCCTCTTATATAAAATGTCCTCACTTGAAGAGATGCAATGCAGAGGATGACTCTGTGTGGCGCCTGCCAGTGTGGAGTGATCACAAAGCGAGTCTTGATCCACCATTTGTTTTATGTTCTCTTTGGCTTGTTGATCTGTGGCAGTTGAGGCTTTGATAAGAGGGTTCCTGTTGTTTAGTAGGCCAGTCGTCTGATTCTTAGCAGGTCACAGTGGGTGTGAATGAAGTCATGTTGAAGCTGAGGGCATTGGCCTGGACACAACAAGCTGTTATATCCAGTCCAGCCAAGCTTTTCACATTATGTGTATGTGTGTGTGTGTGTGTGTGTGGGGAAGGAGTTTTTGTAGGTGTGAGGGGGAGACCATATTGTTTTTTAGTCCTGGGAGTGAAACCCATACTACTCTCTGTATATGTCCGGTGTGTGAGGGTGGATGTCTTTCTTAATTAACAAAATTGTGCTAACATAGAAGGAGACAGGGAAGAAGATGAAAATGGGTGAGAGGAAAGGAGGTGCGAGTGAAGATTGGAGGAGAATAAAGATTATAAATAGGAAGAGGGAGAAGGTTAACTGTTAGGAGGGAAGGGAGACTTGGAATTAAACTCTAACACAAGTAGAGGTCTAACTGGAATAACTGAGAACACCTCTAGAATAATATTGCAGTGGCAGAGCTCAGAAATCAGTTGTTACTTAAGTAAGAATGATAATATTAATTTTATTTTTGCAGGTAATTGTTGCGAACCCTATAGCCTAGAAATGCGCAAATCAGAATTCAAAAGAATTTAATCACAATCTGATAAATGTTCCTTTACAAATGACATATGGATAAACAATTGAAGGCTGTAAGACAAACAATTAACTATTAACTATTGACTATTAACTACCAAAAAGGAAAAAAACGAGTCATAAAGTGGCAGATCCATAGTTTTCTGTAATAATGAAATTATCTCGGAAGACTATGGATTATAATTTTATTATAGCAGACCAGCACAGAAACACAGAGCTGCTGACTTCTTCCTCTGTCCCCACTGCTCCTCTCTTCTCCCTCCCTTCCTTTCCTTCCTTCCTCTCATTCTCCCATCGCATTATTCCCTGTCCTCCCTCTGGATGCGGTCACAGCTGTATCCACCCAGCCAGCTGTTTGGCAATCGGACTCTTCTTGGACTCATACACCATCACACCTGTCTGCCTTACAGACTGATGCAGTCACCTTGGTTGAACCCATTTCCCATCATTACAAATAGGTCAACATGTGTCACATGTCCTGACTTTGTTGTCAACCTTCTTACATTCAGACCTTATTGTTGGTGTGATACTGTTCTTCTTTGGTATAAGAAGGGTGAAAAGATGTATCTGTGACTTTTGGATTACTGTACGAACCAGCAGTTTTAGTTGACAACTTGTAACATGAATTTTGGGGGAGGGAGTGGTTTGTCCCCCTCTTAAGAAAAAGTGAATGAAAAAAGTCTGACAAAACCAAAATATTTGACTTGTTGCAGAAATCAACTGCATTTATTGGTGTTTTTTCATACAGGACGAAAAGATAATTTATCATAATTATTTATAATTTGATCTATTGTTGCAACACTGCTATTTATTATAATTTCTTTCCAAGAAGTAAAAACTGAATCACCAGAGACAGAAACTATTCCAGACGGCTCATAGTCATGACTTATTTAGATGCAGGGCTTTGGTCAGAGCTGCAGCTGCATTCACTGTTGTGCTGTCTTCTTGGAGTCAGTCTGTCTGTCAACTGTTTATTAGTCAGTTACTTTATTAGCCAGAGGATAAAAATGCAGGCTTCAGGACACGTGGAAAATTGGAAGATGTCAGGAATTTTTCTGGTGAATTTTCCCTAGATTTCAAACCCAGTCATTACGCTAAGCCTCTGCTGGATAGCTGGCTGCTGTCAATCCAAGGCCTGCTTGTGTAACATGTTCACAGACAGTGGTGTGCACTTTATACTGATTGCATTCCTTTTTGATTGCTCTGTTTTATGTTTGACATTAATCACGATACCGATTTTTACCATACAGTTTATTTTCTTGTTCTGAATTCCTTTAGTGATCCTTAAATGGTCCTTTTAGGCTGTTATGTGATGTTGTGATGTTTTCTCAGTAGGTTTTTTCAGGAAATATACTACGTCAAGGTACAAGGTATATCACAGTTTATATTTAGAATAGAGGACTCTATTCATATCGCCAACCTTATGAAATGCAAAAGCATTTCTGTGACTATCATTGAGGTTTTATCAACTTTTACAGAGGATAACTGAGACAAAAGAGGCATTTTGAGATTTTACAAACTCAGATGAGCATTTTTTCACACTCTACAAACCAGGTAGGTAAATAAACAATGCAAATAATCACTGGTCTTAGACCTACATTGCTTTGCATAACTTTCCTAGTCGTGATGAATTCCTGTCAAACAGCCTTTTTTGCTTAGCTGGCTAATTCCTGTTTGACTCAAGTAAAACAACAGTAAGTTTAATGTTTTTCGTCATGGCTGTGTGCCCTCTCTTGAACTCTCAACAACTTTTCTGGTCAGTGACGGGAGGCTAGATGTCCTCCAGCTGATGTCCTCAGGTTCATGTGTACTAAACACATCAGCTGCCTGCTAAACCTGCTTACCTCTGCGCACTGATGCTATCTGCATCTTGGACAGACAAGATACTAAAGTTCTTAGCGACAAACAGGCTTGAGGACGGGTTTTGAAACAGGGATAATGTCATACTCAAGCAAGGCAAAACTTTCATTGTGAAGCACAGTGTCCTCTGATTGTTGGTTCAGTTCCATGTTCAGTGATCTGGTTCTTTGTCTCTACAGTAATGTCACTTCCCTTAGCTACCAATGTTAGAGATTAATTCAAGCATGAAAGGAATCAAGCACCTTTTTGTTCCCCGTTTGTGTGTGTGTTCCTTCATGTGATTAGCAACCAGTGGGTGTGTGTTGGCCATGTGATGATAGACCCCTTACTCCTCTTATCCCATTGTGGAGTTGCTAATGTACCTCTCCCTTCCTCTCCACCCTTACCAACAGTGTTCATCTCCTCTTCATCATCCCCTTTAACAAACACCTCTTTTTCCTCAGGATCTGGCAGAATTCTCCAGCACGGACACTTTTGCTGCCGTCCAAGAAAAAAACATGCAGTGTTTCAAATTGGTTTAATTTAATAAATCCTGAAACAGCCATTAGTGATGTTAAGCTTTAGTTCAAGTTTGCCATTTACGTACATTCTTTGATTTAAGATAATTTGCACTAAACTAATTAGACTGAATAGTTAAATTAGACTGATGTTTCTTTCTGCTTTTTTATCTGTTATGAGGGCTCAAAATTCTTCTGAACCCAGCAGTTGAGAAAGTGGTATAGTTTCAAACCCTAATATCAGTATCAGCAGGCGTGGTCCTTTTGCGTAATCAGTGACAAAGAAGTTTTTATCAAAACTGTTGATGATATATTTACATCTATTTCCTATGAAATCAGTGTACTAACAGTCTTGGCACCGACTTAAATTGACAATTTAATTCACTCTATTAAAAATTTATGAACGAATTTCCCTTGACTCCCGCTGCAGGTCAACCAGTTTACTATTCGGTTTTTTAATGTGGACTTTCAAGAACTATCTAAAGCCTTCTTCGAGGTCCTTCTTGTGCTATGTAGGAGTTGACATTCTATGCAGGCCGCACAAAAGCAATTTTATTATGGTGCTTTATCAGCCAGCAGAATCTATTTGTGGTGCATTTTTCTGCTGTTGTGGTTGAAAGGCATATATATATGGGAAACAATGGCTTTTGGTAGGAATTTGTCACAATGCACATACCATAAATACAGACACTGTGTGCACAAGTGGGTATATACATGGGATAATCTTAACTAGGACAGCCCCACCCCCTCTCCGCTCTCTCGCCTCATGTCTTTACTCCCTGACTACCTTCCTGTCTGACAGAGAGCCTGTTTGCATATGAGAAAACAATGTTAAATCTAGCAACAGAGGAGTTTTCCCAGGCTGTTTATTTGGCCAGTGAAGTTTCAGTGCCCAATAAAACTGCTCTGTGTTGCCTAAAGCTCTTTGCTACTCATTTGTGCACACACACTTACTAGCTTCTCTGTATGGAGGGTTGCTGGTTACCTAGGTAACCTGTCCATGAAGTACACAGTGTACCCCATGGTTACCAAGGGTACCCCAGACTATGATATGTCAGGTAGTCATTGTGCAGAGTAAGGGATGTTAACACACTGAACAGCAGACTGACTCTGGTGTGGTTTGTTATCGCTCTTATTTAGCGGAAATGAGGAAAGATATGTGTCTTTTATGTCAATAAAGGGGATGAAAGTGTAAAATATTTGTTATCCTTTCCTTTGGAAAGGTGAAAACACATTTTCAGAGTCCCTTCTTTACTGACAACCTTGAGACTTGTTTTGCCTCCGGTGCTTTAAATCAGCCAACCAACAATTACTTGAGGGGAGGGCTCTTTCAAGGAGAGAGGACAACAGTAGTCTCAAACAGGATTTAGATTTCTCCAGTATAATTTGTGAATACATTTAAACCCCTTTTTATGAGTTGCTATTTTCTCCCCAGAAAGTCTTTTACAAACACTACTTTCTGTGTGTTTGTGTTCAGACTTGCCATTGTTCATTCGAACTCTCATATAGTATTTACAAACGGTTATTTATTAGTATGCTACAGAAATGCTGTAACACAGTACGACTGTTGTTGAAGCAGCATTAACTAATAATAATGCTTCTTAAGATAGTAGAAGTTGTAAAAAATATTACTAGTACCACCGCTGATTAGTAACTCCTCACTCCTGTTGACCTGTCTGTCTTGGCAGCAAGTGATGAGCAAGTGCTTCAGTTTTGATCCTTTTCTCTGCTATGGACATTTTCTGGCAGTTAGTTCAGCAGAAAACAAGGCTTACCTAGTCTGTGGCAGGCCACTTTTTGGCCTTCTTTGAAATTACTATCAAGTTTCTGGAAAAATGAAAAAAGTGATTTCAGACGGAAACAGACAAAAAGGTCTGCAGTATGCATTTGTAGAATATTTGCAGGCTGGCTAGGCTTGCTAGCACCTTGCATGGCTACTAGTAATTGAAGCTAACTAGCTAATATCTTCTTATAACAAACAGGAACAGACATGGTTATGCTTGTTGATTATCTGAGGGGTTCAACTTGGAACAAGGACATCCACAGTTTCAACCACAGCCACACACAACAGGAAAAGGAATGAAATGTATTTTCCCTTACAGTCTCCCTAATGGTAACAAGTATTACTAGTATGGGTGCCCCAGACACAATGCTAAAGCATAACTAGCTGGAAAACCACAAAATAAGCCTGAAAATGAAATAAAATGTGATAAGATTGAATGAGAGACTATGGAGCACGCCTCACAGAGCTGTCTGATGCTATACTATGATTAGTCTGCATTTGAGGGGTGGGGCTTAGCAAAGGGTCAGCTTTTTACTGTAATCTGGTCAGTGTGCTGCTGTTGGCTTCAAGAAATGATCAATCTGGGAGTGAGTGGTTTGATGGAGGGTCCACAGGGTAGACTAAACTCCACTGTGATTGGTGCATTGCATCTTCGGAATGTGGGACTTGTAGTTTTTGAATAATTAGCAGTAGGTAAAAAGCTTATAGTAGGTTGTATCTCAGCCCACATACTGTGCTCCTAAATTATTTCTATGTATAGCACATATCTATGTTTAGGGAAAAATGAGAGTGAAATATTAAGCCTGCATTTGACTGCATTTTACTTTAAGTTCAGACTCAAATGTTGTGTATAACTACATGAGTTGAGCTGATAAATGCAGGAATAGTTTTACAACACCCACGTCCTGGCCTCTTCTCATATATTAGTCATAGGATATGCAGTTAATGGTTAATCCATATGATACACATTCTCAAGGAAGTACACTGTGCTGGAATGGCCAGTTTTGTTGTCGTCGGCTTTTAAACATGCAGACAACAGGAAAAAAATATTAAAACATGTTTGTAGTTTGCTTGTGGAGATTCTTGTGCAGAAATCTTCTGTCAGCGTGTCACACGATAAAGGCAGTCATGTGTGTCACTCCCTGCAGAAAATAAAGGGGCATTTTCTGAGTGTACCAGCCTATTAATACCGTGTTAAAGACCTATCTGAAGAGATATTTCCACTTAATGCAGACAGTTTTTGAGTTAATACAAGATATTTAAAGGGGATTTCCACTGGACACACAGGAATATTGTAGAGAATATTCTAGTTACCATAAAGTTAACTGCACGTTTTTCATAGGGGTAAGGGACACTCCTCAGGTAATCTTATTCAGATATCACAGACTTAGAAGTAGTCAGTATTACATATAGACATTTGTATACTGCCGTCTATTGAGAACTTGCTATTTGAGAGTATTATAGCTTTAATATGAAGACATTTTGGGAATTGTGTTTATTTGCTGTCTTGCAGAGAGTTCAGTGAAGCTAAGCTGGTTAGCTGAGCTCTGCATAAAGACCTGTGTCCTGGGTGGTGCTAAGTCAGGAAGCAGTAATGCTGTCTTTGCAAAATAGTGTTGGCAGGGCGGACTTGGGGACTTGGCTAAATGGCTAAATCCTAGAAAAAAAAAGAGCTCGCCTGGGACATTGCATGATCCAGATCTTTGTCAAAACTGGTCATTTTCAGCATGTAGGATGTTATCTTGCTGGCTTTTGTTGTTTATGCAACAATGGGGATGTTGAAAGTGAACACCCAGATAGAGGAAAGGGGAGGAGAATGCTCACTGAAAGAGTTAGCATTGGAAGGCCTATAGCAAAAGCCTACTTCCTGAGTGTCCGACTAGCTCTATGGTAACACAACCCACCTCACTAACTCACTAATTAGCTCACTAATTAACTTGTCATATTTGGTTTGTTTAATCCACGCAACTTGTCTTTTATGCACATAGCTGCTGTCTCCTGCTTCCAATCTTCATGTTGAGCTAAGCTAACCAGCCGCTGTCTCATATTTCAAAAAAGTCAAATTGTTTATTTAACTTGCACATCTTGGCTAGGCTGATTTCATCATTTATGTGTAGAATTAAACCTAAGACTTGATGCTGCTATGCTAGTCACAAGTTTAAGTGTTGAAATAGAAGCAAGTAAAAAGCTTCTTTTGATTTTTGGTTGTCAGCGCTGAATGGACTAAAACTGATGTGATATGTGCATTGCCTAAAAATAAGGCCAGCTGTCAGCACCCGGACCAAAAGTGTCATAGCCCACAGTCAACCGCACTAAGCCTTATAAACAATGTGAGGAGAAGGTGTCAGGGTCAACTCAAACACACTCAGACACAGTCACACAGCTGGGAGCCTTATGCCGAACCCTCACTGTGATTAGAGCACTTGAGTCAGTGTTAAGATAAAACAAGGAGTGTGTGCGTGCATGCATGTGTGTGCCTGTGGTCTGATGACATAGCTCAGTGGATTTTGAACAGATATAGTAATCATCACATCCTGTTCTTTCAAATTGGACACAGTCACAGGAAACGCCATGGTTAATAACGTGGACGACAACAAAAATGGATTGTGCTCAAATTAGCCATCCATATATCTGTTTATGAGTGTGTGTGTCTCTTTGTGTATCCACACAGCCTAGTGGTTGCTACAACTTGTCAACGTATGCACAGTAGCTGGGGTTTGGATCTTATAACCCATAACATTAAGGATCGAATTATCTGGATTTGCAAAGCTTATATCTCCTTATAGTTTTCTTCAGTGCAAAGGGGCACATGGCTGACAAAAATTTCCAACAGCGTAATGTTTTTTTTTGTCACAGAAGAACATTAATTAGTTAAAGTTTAAAATGAAACCTTTTGATAGCTGTTGTCTGGTTGATGCACAGATTTATATTGGCCATAGATTGTTTGTGAAGAGAAGGAAAAAATGTCTTAATAACAAAACTCTACAACAGTGAGTTGACTGAAATTTTGCAGTTCAATAAAGGAGAATCCAGAGAGGTGATGACTTCTCTTTTTTTTTTTTTTTTAGAAAAATGGTCCTTTCATATAAAGTTTAGAGATTTTTTGATACATTTTATGTAAATCAATTATTTGTTTTAAAATATTCAACTTATCAGTTATGATTTGGGCCACCAAGTATTTGGTTCAAAAATTATTAGGCTATAGCCTTTACAGACAACATCAGCCAATTAAATGGAATCTGAACCTTTTTTTCAATTCACAGTTACCATGCTACATTGGTACCAGTCTGCTAATGTAGATTTACCACCTTGTAGGTAACCAACAAAGAGGAAGAAGGGGCTAGTTGTGTCTTTTGTTTTAGCAAAATATTTCAGTCAAACTACTCTTCTGATTAATCGTGTTGTTCTCTTGTTGTAAAGCTAATGCACTGTCTGATGCTCTAAGCTAACCTGAAGCTACTATAACATATCCATCACTGACAGTTTCAACAACTGTCTGCACCCAGTGTTTTCAAGACACAGAACTTCAGGCTAGTCATCCTGTTGACTCAAAAAGTATTTAATGCTGGATTTTGAGATAATATGCAAAGCAATATTGGCATATCCTAGTTGCTTGTACATGAGGCTTCTCTGTTCAATGTTTTTAGTTTATTTGTTACACTGTGAGTTTGTGCAAGTGCTAGTTTTTGCAGGTTAACAGCTACATACACTTAATAAACTAAAGCCATTTGAGAACATGCAAAACAACTGTTGTGTGCCTGAACTGAACTCTGTGTGTATGTAGCCTCTCAAGCCTGGTGGTTTTGTGAACTGATGTCATCCTGAGATGTGTCTCGAAAGATTATTTTACAAAAAAGTGCTTTCACAGTTCTATCCAAAAGCACGAGGTATCCACTATTTGCCCTTAGGATCAGATAGGGACCCAGGAAATCTGCTGGTGGACCTTCTGTGTCGGAGGGTTGAACCTGCAAAATGATCCTGGTCAAGATCGAGGTTGAGACAAGGGGGGTGAGAAAAATATAGGACTATGCAGAATTTGACAGATTTTTTTTAAATTAAGGTAAATGCAGTCATATGAGACATGTAAACATTAAATGTTTGAGATATTTTATCCTGTGTTTAAATTGAAGCTACCATATGTTAGTATTTTCGTTTTTTTTATTTTATTTTTTTTAATTAAGGCATATTATTAGCTAATTTCCATGCTAACAGATGGCATCACAGACACAACACAGAGCAGAATCAGAGAGGCTAAAGTTACTTTAATGCACATCAGCCCCTGTCATAGTTTTTCCTCTTTTCCAGATGACATTGATACTTACATCCCCTTTTTTAACTGGTAGCTTAAACAATGTTTTATGATAGGAAATGGACTCATACTTTGATGTGTAAGCCTGCAGACTTATTTAATACTGTAAAACTCAAGATGTCTAACAGTTCCCAGATTTCAATGACTATCAAGGTTTGAGGTTAAGGTTGCTGTCTTATTTTGGTGGGTATGTTGGTTGGTTGGCAGTGTTGGAGAATTTTTTTCTGTATAATCAAGAGACAGAGAAATGCACTGTGCTGACATGCTGAACTAAGCAATTTTAGCTGATCAACAACATTTTTGTATACACCAGACTAGTAAACCCAGTCAGTTTAGAGCCAGAGAGCAGTGTGTTTGCAAAGCAGAAGGATCAGCATCATACTTCTTGTCTCCTTCGAAAGAAGTAAAATGATTTGAAGCCAATGTTTCCCTCTTACAACATCATGTCAACAAGCTACGTTTCATCTGACGCAAGAAGATCTGTTTAACAGTCACCGCCCAAGCATGTACTGATAAAATGGTTAAGCATTGAATAATAGGTTGTATGCTGTGCTTGCTATGGCATGAATTAAAACCTGGATCTGAATAGATATTAAATCATCTGTCTTTATTTCACTCTGCGTCTCTCTCGACTAACCAGTCTGTCAAGGTGTGTGTATAAGGCAACAGGAGAGCAAAACAATAGATTGGATCAGGTTACATTGAAACCTGACAAGCTAGCCACAAATGGGAGTGTCCAGGTGTGTGTGTGTGTGTGTGTGTGTGTGTGTGTGTGTGTGTGTGTGTGTGTGTGTGTGTGTGTGTGTGTGTGTG